>VDFB02089292.1:0-158611 GCA_007258455.2 Sequoia sempervirens | reverse complement strand
GTGGGAGATGGAAAAAGAAGTGCAATTTGATTCCAAAAAAATTAAAAAATATATTTTTAGAATATACAGACAAAATGTGACAAGACTCTAGTTTGCATCATCTTCAAATTCCTCATGATTTAATCGCTATAGGTGCTTGAATCTGAAGATTTTGTTAAAAAAAAAATATCAGTGTCCAGTTTGGCCAAAAATTGTAAACCACTATTGTGGGATCACCTTGATCCTCCTTCTGGGGAAGATGATCAAACTTATGCTAAGGAGGTTGCTGTAGGTAATCCTGTCAGAAAAGATGGTGATCTCATAGAGGATTATGATCCCCTTTTCCGGAATAATACTCTCCATGTAGATCCTCCTTTGTCTTCTATCTTCATGCCTTCTTCTTGCGAGCAGTCAAAATTTTCTCCTCAAGAGAAAGGATTGCTTCTTGCTCCTCATCCTTTATTTGAGAAAGAACATATCTTATTGCGACTTCTAAAATCCTACTTGATCACTCTTCCTTCTCTTACACGTAACAAAGTTCATAAACGTGATGAAGGAGAACATTCTTTCTGTGTGTACCATCAAGTGCCTGGCCATTCCACTAGCGAATGTAAGGCCTTGAAGGATAAGATGCAACAACTTTGTGATTCAGGTGCCATCAAACTTCTATTTGATTGATGCACTTTCCTTTTCTTAGCATGGCAAGTGATATCGAGGTTTACCTCTATCTTGCATGTTCTAAGTATTTTGCATGGTTCTCCTCCCTTGTACGTTGGGGGCAGTGATAACTCATTTCAGAGATGTGTGTCCTTCTGAAGGACCCCTCTCTTCTTTGCTATATCTTTCAATCAAAGCGTCCCTTGAGTGGACCCCTCTTCCTTCTGAAAGGTTCCCAAGGGACCCCCTTTGAAAGATTTGATCTCAAATGAATTCTTTGGCGTCTAGCTTGGGGACAACTTGACTAGACCTATTTCATATCTTCGCGTTTAGCTTGGGGGAAGCTTGATTAGACCTTGCTTTTCAAATAGTGCATCCCTTGAGTGGACCCCCTCCTTTTTGAAGGGTTCCCGAGGGACCCCTTTGAAATTTTTATGGTCTACGTGACTGACTGCTTTTAGACATGCTCTATTTGCGGGGAGACGTGTCGTCACTTTAGACACACTCTATCTGCGGGTAGATATGTCACCGCTTTAGATACACTCTATCTGTGGGTAGACATGTTGCCACTTTAGACATGCTCTATCTGTGGGTAGATGTGTCACCACTTTTGACATGCTCTATTTGTGGGTAGACGTGTTGCCGCTTTAGACATGCTCTATTTGTGGGTAGACATGTCACCACTTTTGACATGTTCTATCTGCAGGTAGATGTGTCACCACTTTTGACACGCTGTATCTGTGGGTAGAGATGTCACCACTTCCTGAATCTGCGGAGTCTACTTTTTTGGGTTTCCTCCATGTGAGAAATCTTGGGGGATACCTCTCTATAGGACCGAGAACTTGTAGAGCTACTTTACATCCTTATTTGGTGATACAGGTTCTCCTCCTCAAGTGAGGCTTACTTTTATCACCTCTTTTATGGTGCGGGTTCTACTCCTGAGCGGGTTTTTCTTTCACCACACGCTTCTTAGTGATACAAGTTCTCCTCCTTGAGCGGGGTTTGCTTTTATCGCCTCTTTTGTGGTGTGGGTTTGTACTCCTGAGTGGGTTTTTCTTTCACCACATGCTTTGTTCATTTCTATCTTTCTCTTCTCTTGTGTATATACTAGATCGAAGATCTGCATCTTCTTCATCCTGAGGATATGCTCTCTCTTTAGCTTCATAGTTCCATGGAATTATGAAGTCCTCTTTTGACCCTACACTCTCAGGCTTTCTAGATCGCAGTCTGCTTCCTCGATGGTTCAGGTATATGTTTCTAACCCTACTCTTTCTTGATCTACTTTACCAAGCACTCATCAGTGTTAGTGCTCGCTAAAGTGGGGGAAAAATCTATAAGAGCGAATTTGCACCCCATGTGGAAATCCCATTTTTTTCCTTTATCCAATTTAGAAAACCAAGTTCAGAGGCTTAATTCCACCTAAGCCCACTGCTTGCATCACACTTGGCGCCAGTTTTGAGTGTTGGTGGAGGCGTTTCTATAGGGGATGCCCGTGCGATGCATAGACATGCATGCAACGTGCTTACGTCCCTGACAGATTCCCATGTCTAGAGCCTGCAGAGGCGTTACACTTCCCATTGGGGGTCGATTTGTAATGCCCTCCTCGGCCTACCAACCTGAATATGGCTGTTTCTCTTCATCTCTTCTTCATATTCACTCCTTCAAGAAGCATTTCAACTCTTCCTCCATTTCTAGCTTCACCCTAACTCTCTCTAAGCCCTCTCATAGCCCTCCAAACACTTTACACTTCATAGCAACAACATGAACACTCCACCACTTCAGTAGAGAAAGTGTGGAACAAACGCCATTGCAACAAAGGCTTGAGTTCCTCTCATTTTCTCCCCTATTATCCTTGAGCACTCTTTATGGAAGTGGTAAGATTTCACTCCTCTCATCTATTACTTGGTTTAGTAGCATAACACTATTTTGTAGGGCTTTAAGTGCTCTTTACTTCATTTCTACTTTTCTCTATATCTATTTGGATGTCTGTGGAGGTGGGAACACCAAAACGGGGTCTGACTGAGGCAGGCCCCTATACAGCCACCCAACCATTTCTCTCTCCCTCTTGTGTGTAGATATTGAAGACACCCATGAGTTGGAAGCTTCATCGTTTGCACGGTTGCAAGTGTTTCATTCCTTTCTTCTCCTCATCTTTATCATTTACTCTTTACTTCATCTTAGTTCTATCACTCTTTGTTATTTTGCTGTATTCTATGGTTTTTAGCATTCAAAGTAGAAGTGGTCACTTTATGTAATTTCTGTGATAAACTCACTTTCTGGTACGTACGAGATGCTAGCGCGCCTCTGGGACACCAGCGTGCCGCATTGTCATTCGTATTTTGCGCTGACGTCCTTTGGTCGAGAGCTTGTCAGTTTGTCCAAAATATGTTTATGACCTGCTCTTTCAGATTGTGAAACTTTGTTGTTGTTCCATTGAGGTAGTATAGGGCAGTTCACTCCATGAGGCTCTCTGAGTGAAGAGAACTCGTGAGTAGAAAATCCCCCTATATTACAAGATGATACTCTTAAATAACTTGTAAGTCTAGCTTAAGACCATTAGCCACATTTTTTTGGTGCAACAGTAAGTGGTTAGCCTTGATAAGCTTCTCACATTATACTTACAAGTTGTAAAAGTAGATCTAACTATAGGGAAGGCCTTTGTCCTCCATGGTAAGTTATGAAAAGTTGGTACATAGTATTTGCATTTTATAGCTACCCACATCTTAGTAGATAATATATTGGTGAGTCCATGGTAATTGATACAGCTTGGTTGAATAATTTATGCTTATTAATGTGTCATCTTTGTTATTTTTGTGTTGAAACTATTATTATTTATAAAACTTAGATCAAGTCAACCAAGTCAAATTTTTGGAAAATCCTATTCCTTCCTTAAAATAAATATTTTCATAGTGTCACTTTAAAAAAAATGATTCCAAGATGTCTCATACGAACAAGTCCATCCCCTTCCTACCCATTATTAAATTTTAAAATCCATAATCCATAATTCATATCCATAAATAAATCAAGTCCAATCTCCTTTAACCTTAGTTTGTATACATCATCCCACATCAACCCAAAACCTTTATACTAATCACCAATATAAATTAACCAAACTCCCCTAAACCTTAAATCCATCCCCAAAAATCACATCAAACTGAATCCCCAAATCCTAATCCATTACCAAGCATTGATCCAAATTCAAAACCTTAATTCATATTCCCCATTCCTAAAACATATATACCAAACCTTATCCCCTACCCAAATCAAGCCTATGTATGTGAAAAGCTTTAATCCATCCCCTATGTGTCCCATTAATCCAACCCATTTTGACACCTTAAGTCAATGCAACAAATAATTTGGTAGTGATGTTTTATAGACCTTCTATCATTTATAAATTAGATTTAGGAGTGGTTCAAGACCATCCTATTTTGAGCTTTATGTTTGCACTATCTTTCATTTCTATGCTTGATTGTGTGGATTTTATGTAGGCCACTAGTTTTATATAAGATTGGAGTATGATTGGTTCATTCGTCCTTAATTATGGATATCATTTTATTTTTCAATGGAAGTGTTGAATTGTTGGATATGAAAAAAATAGAATGGAAAGAAAGCATAATCTTATCTTTGGAAAAGATGAAGATTTTAAAACAATGAAAACAATTAAAATAAAGCAATAAAAACAAAGCTAGTTTTTCCCTAAGTTTGATAAAGGTTGAAGATATTATATATCTTGTTGCCTTGAAGTAAAAATAATTGTAATAAATTGTAATTGAAGAGCAAAAACTGTGTGAAGATTGTAATCAGATTCTCTGAGCATTAATAATATCGATACTTTGACCCATATATTTTTTGATTAGATTAAAACAAGAAGGGCCCGTAACCATTAAAAAATATCCATAGAGACCCAATGAGGGGGCTCATGGGAAGTGAGGCACCTAGAAAGAAAAAGGAAAATTGCAACTAAGACACCAACAAGAACAATAAAGATAGAGCACATAATAAAATCGACAGGGAACCAGACCAACTACTAGTCTCCTTGAAGTTGAAGGCCACAAATGGTATGCCACTTCTTAGCTAGCATTAAAATTTTCTTGTCAAAGGTCAGGGGACCCTTGCATGTAGTCAAGATATCCTCAGTACTAGGTGGAGCAAGTTTTCTCTCCTTCTTACCTTTTCTCTTTGAATGTCCAACATCGTGACCAACCTCTGCATCTTTTACCCTGACTATTACACATTTCTTGTTGAAAAACTTGTATTGTGACCATGGTGTTCTTGATAGTCTCTTTACTATAATCGTTGATCTAACCCAACCAAAAAATCCTTTGCTTGAGCACCTTAGCTTCTAGAACCTAAATTCTATCCTTTGTAGTGATGAGTTGGCCTAGAAGCCACTTCAAAATGTCATTCCAAATCTTGACAATCACTAAAATATCATTCAACTTCTGCCTCAAGGGGACACAAGCCTCACAAACATCCTTATCCAAATTGGGCTCACTAGAGGCACCATCCAAATTAACACATAGGTGGGGGTTCTTTGAGGGTTGGGAAGTTTAGTGGCTGGGGGGATTTGTAAACTTCAGACATATCATTGTGGAAAGGGCAATTTTTAGGGGTTGGTTTCCAGGGCTCATCGTTCAAGTTCTCAAATTTATCAAAACCAAAAGTAGAAATGGGAGTGGGGTCAAGGAATGAAACATGATTTTTGAGGTCAAGAGTGGGGTACTCGACAACAAGGGTTTTACCCCTCGCCCTAGTAACTCTACAAGTTGTGGAAAGAGTCTCCTCAAGGCCAAAAGTGGAAAGGGGGCCATCCAAGGTAATGGTTAAGTTTCTAATGACCAAGGTGTTCTTTTTAACAAAGGTCAGGGAGGGAGAAAGAGTGGCATGGTGGTGATAAAGATGAAAAATTAACCCCTAATGGATGGGAAGGGTTTCATTCTTACCCAGAATAGCCTTTGACAAATTATTCCAGAGATGAGAGGACCCAAAAAGCAAAGTTAATTTTGACATTATATCTACAATTATTTAACATGGGAAAGAGATGGGCATGAAACTTATGAAAGTGACCCTCCAATGTGGCATATTTCATTAACACCTCCATAATCCTGCTCCACACCCCAAAAAGGTCGATGCAGTTGAAACCATTTTACAACCTGTTAACCTTTTTTCCCTCCTTTAGAAACCTATCCATGTCCTTTTGGTAATGCCCCTTAGGCTTCCTGGGAATGTAGGCCCCATCAAAGTAAAGCCTAGTGACTTTTGCATTTAAATCCATATTCACATGGAAGGAGTACTCGCCAATGGTTACATTAGACTTGTTCCAGGAGTTAGAAAATTTAGTCAAAAAATTAGGGTAATGCCTCACCATACCCTCAAAAATTGAGGCCAATTTACCACATAGGAGAATTGTCCAAAAATATATTTAATTTTTCCACACCTCACAGGAGGTGGGTTTTCCCTTCACCAAATCACCACCCATATCAATCAATAGAGCCAAAGACAAAATGCTATAGAAATTACTAGAAGAATTCCCAAGGCAAGAATGAAATTTTTTATGAAAATACTGGCTAGAGGAGGTGGAATACCTTAAATTCCAAATGTTCTAGTTGTCAAAAGGAATTGGAAAGAAATCTAGCTCGAGATCAAGGGTGTTGTACTTTGACATCATCAGAAATTAAGTCGCACACATGTCTAGGGATAAGAGAGATATTATACCATATTTTAATTTTAGAAGAGAAAGCTCCTAAGGTGGCAAGGGAATCTACCACTTTATTACCATTTCTATACACATGAGTAGATATACATCTTTCAATATTCATCATGAGATTGTGTATTGATAGGATAGGATCCTTGAGAGACTAGCAAGGTTTGGCCATCCCACTCAACAACATTATAGTGTTGTGTGAGTTTCCCTCAATAACCAAGTTGGAGATACCTACATACATGGCAAGCCAAACACCATGGTAGGTTGTTGCCACCTTCACAAAATTGGAGGTTTGAACTCCAAGATTAACCACATACACCAATATCATTTTCCCGCTATGGTCCTTAATGATACCACCCCCACCCACCTGACCCAAGTTTTCTTTGGCTAATATGTCAAAGTTAAGCTTTAGCTAATCGAGCTTAGGGGGACTAGGAAGTATTGCTCTAGTCTAGAGAGATCAAATGAGAGTGCAAAGCATTAAGGGCCTTAGAAAGATTATGAGATGAGACAATAGAGAATTCCAAGTAAGTAGGATTCCTTTTAGGTTTGCAAGGGTCAAAATGATATTCTTAGTAATTTGACTCATCACCTTATTGGCCAGGACCAGCCATGGAATTTTTTTTAGGAGGAAAATAGAGTTTACCAAGATGAATTGATCAAAATGATAAACCACTTGGTTTTCACCCTAAAATATGTGATTTTGTGTGTGATATGATGCAAATAATAATCAGAAATCAATCCTAACTATTACAACAACAATTAGGGAAGTTTTAAAAGGCTAGAATGCTATGTACCTTGCCACAAGAAGGCTATTTTTAAGTCACAAAGGATTCATTCGCCTTTAGTGGCAAACAGGTCCCTGTTAGGATTTTTGAAAACTAAGATCTGGGTTATGCTCTTCAAGATTTGCACTCTCAGCTCCTCAGTGATCAACTCCTGAAAACTTGAAATAGATTCTGTAGTTTCACTTTTGTGTTCTTGCAATATGGATGACAACTTTGTAACTTGACAATTTTGACATTTTGTTACAATCTTGTTCTCCACTTGATCTTCAATCTATGAACCTGAAAATACACATTCAAGAGGATAAAAACTTGTTGATTGTTAGAGAATAGGGGTTTTCCTAAGTCAAACCCCATTTAGGTAATTAAACCTTGTGATGAAATGTAGACAACTTGGAAGATGTCTTGGGATGTAAGTCTATAAACTAACATGAAGTGGCCATGTAGAATGTAGATCTTGATCTAAAATTAGATGTAAAACAATGCTTGCAAATATATATCTTCAGTGCTACATCAACAACATTAGCTCAACCACATGTTTGATGCACTAAGCCTTTGACATGATGATATGATATTGGATTTCTGCAATAAAAGCTAGATAATATACCCTTTAATGCCTTTAAAATGCTTTATAATGCTCTTGTAAACTCCTAGGATGCTTGCATAAAGTTACTTAGATTTTCTAGGATGAAACTATGTGAATTAACCTTATATTTATACTAAATCTAAGGATTATCCTCTAAATTCAAATAAGCCAAGCTGACATTAGATCTAGGATTGAAATCATTAAAATTCCACCATAATTAAATTCAAAAAGGGGTGTTTTGTGTGAGGAGGACCCATTCACCACTAAAGGCGAATGGATCCTAGCACAATTTCCTAGGACCATGCTTCGAGGAATAACATCAAAAACCCATTTCAAAAATGCCAAGAAAGGGGTGTCCTATGTAAGGAGGACTCATTCACCAGTAAAGGAAAATGGGTCCTCGCACAAATTTCTAGGACATCAATTTTTCCATGTTAAATGTCATGCAATATCATTGATGGGTCTCAGGATGGATCCTTGAAAAATGCAATTAATAAGGTTTAGATTTGAATTAAAGTGGCCAATTAACCACAATTAACCATAATTAATTAATGAAACCCTAGATAAGTGTGAAAGTGTAATAAAACACTTTACAACACCCTAAATAAGGTACAATCTAAGTACATTTTATTAAAAGGGCCCTAGATTCAATGTGAATGTGTAAGACACATTTCAACACTAAATCAAGGCATTATTAGGTTAATTTATTATTAATTATTCCCAAATGCAAGAAAAAGGGGTACATTTTTGTTAATACATTTTTCCCCCAATTTAGTGAGTTTCCCCCATGAAAAACTCACACTAAAGTAGACATTCAAAACACTTAAGTATGCAACAATAACAAAGATACATAATCATACCCTATCAAAGGCCAAGAAAAACAAAGAAAAACAAATGATTAAGCACAACCGTTCCAACAAACTATGGAACGGGGCTCTTTATTCATAACAAGTGTTGCTCATTTTGGGGTAGGGGAACCTCAGTCCGCCCACTAGGTGAGTTATCCCAACCATGCGTGCTCTCTCTGGGGTAGTGGAATCTCAATCCATCCACTAGGTGAGTTATACCAATGAGGTTTCCAACCATACCGAAGTTATCCTCCTGACAAATTTGATAAGGCACCATAATGTAATGCTTTTTGTATGCTTTTGAATGTCATGTGTATAATTTTTTGCTAAAGGGGATTTTTCTTTGTTGATGTAAGGTCTTATTCTTAGGGAACATCATGCCTAATGTCTCCAAGAGAGGACAAGTCAAAGAGTATTAGATTGCCACTTATGGGATGCCTCTCGCTTCACATCATGCCACTAAGGGAAATTGTATGCTTAGAAATATCACACTCTTGGAGAACATCAAACCCAACGACACCACCAAGAAAAGGATACATCACAAGAAAAAAGAAAATTGTGCCATGAAATATGCTGAAAGATGTCATTGATGTATGCCCCCACTTTAAAGCGGTTGCTAACACCATTACTATGAGCAATTGCTTTAAAGTAGCCAATGTTTTCTCCTAATACATGAGAAATTTCCTTAGAAAACCCTATTCCAAGTCATATGTTTCCAAAATAAAGCTACGTCATGAACAAGGAGGGAAGGGTTGCCCCCAAAAATACGTAAGGGATCTATGGATTCGGGGTCAGTATGTCTTTGCTACATTGCTGTTTTTAGAGCTCAGAACTATCATCGTTCCCAAAATACTCATAGAACTAGAAGAATGACACAAAGAGAGTGAAAACAAAGAAAAATTCTTTTGAGTAAACATGGAAGAGACCTAAATGTCTCAACATCTTGCATCATCCCCAAAAGGAAAACAAAAGACAAAGAAATGATAAAGAAAAATCTTTTATGACATAGAGAAGAATGTAGGTACATATAGAAGAATGTACAAAAAGAGAGAGATACATCAAATGAAACATCACGAGGGATCACATTATGCACATGAAATTACATAAAGAAACATGAAAAAGAAAAATACTAGTATGGCACATGTGAGTCAACCTATAGTAGATCATCCGCATCCTAAGCTCGTTATGTATAAATAGAAGGTGAAAAAATAGCCAAAGGGACAATGACACATACATAAACTAGGAGAAGGCTAACTAACCCATGCCCCCACTAAGTGCAGGACAAGAATGAGCTGAGATAAGTGATGAGAATGTGCTCCTTACAATAAAGACATTGATTTACAATAAATGTATAACATGTAATAGTGAGAATGTTTAAGAACCTAAAACTATTACATGGCAAGGAGGGGAGTGAATTCTTTGAAGGGAATACCTTTATGGTATCAAAATTTGTAATTATTCATTTTAAAGCATGACAAATATCAATCCTATGTCCAATAAATCTATGATATTGACAATGAGATGTGTTTGTATTATTAGGATTTGGTTGTCAATTTTCTCTTATAGGTGGTAATGTAATAATTCCTTCACTCAAAAGTATGTATAAAGTTCTTTCAGTTTCAAATGGTAGACAAGGGAATTGTAATTCCTTTAGTTTGTAAGGCCTTTGCTGCTTGCAAGATTCACCAAATTTTCTAGGTGGATATAGAGCAGGAGGACCTGAAATGACCTGATTTTCTTTGCTAGGTATCAATTATTCTTTAGGAAGGAGGACACTTATGTCAAGAGGAGGATTTGGATATCCTAATCCTTTATTATCTTTAGTTGGTATTTTCTTTAGGAGTTGATGAATTTCATGTTCACTTGTTATGTCACATCCTTTTTTTCTTAAGATCATGAATCCTTTCCCATATGTCTCTTCAAGGTTGATTGATGTGTTGGTTACTTTGTTAACATAGGATGGTTGGATGTTTTCTTGATTAGAGGTGCTAGGCTCACCTATTATAGGGAACTTAGGATCATCTTGTGTTTTAGCTTCAAGATGTAAAAGACCAAACATCTCAAGAGGTGTTGGTTGTTTCATAGAAGGGCACAAGGATGTATTAGTCTCAAGGTTGTTAAGGAAATCATTTATGAAGTTGTTCATGCTATCATCATCTTCTCCAATGATGTCAACATCATGAGGAGGACATGCATTAGGAGTTGTGTGAGAAGGAGTGAGTTCAATTTAATTAGGGTCCTTTCCAAAAACACAATTTGAAACATCAACCAAAGAGAACAAGGTCTTCCATACATTGCTAAAACACTTGTCCATTTTAAGATTTTCAGACTTATAACAAGGTAATTTACTAATTACACAATGCAATAGACTAAAAATGAAATGTTGTAAATGCAATTTTGAATTTTGTGTTATCACGGAATCTAGCAGCGCTCATTCCACGGATAACCCCCCTATGAAACTTGTTTGTTTCCTAGGATTCGTGAAGTTCAAGTATGCATAACAAAGTGATTTTCAAGCCACCTCAAAATGAATTTCAAAGTCTTGAATAGTCAATTCAAGCATTCCCCCATGTTTTCCTCGTGAAGACCTTCGAAACGAGCTCCTTCGCGAAGTCTCACTATTCATACTTATCGAATTGCGAAAAATGCAGTTGCACTGAAAAAGTGCGCTCCTGCTCTGAAGCCAAAATTTGGCTAAGTATGAAAAGTGTAGGGGCGCTAAATTTTAGCGCCCCTGCATGAAAGTAAAATTTCTAAAAAATGTAATAGCGCTGAATTTTAGCGCCATTACACTTTTTCCTGATACTTGACTTTTTTTTGGCCCTGACACGTTTCTTCATGATTTTTGCATTTTTCGTCAATTGTGCCACTTTTTGTGTCTAAATTTATTGCTCGACTTGAGTTAGGTTTTCAATTTTCTCTTTCACTTAAAAGTGTTTTATTTCGCCATTTTCATTGTTTATGGTCTTTGTTCTTCTTTTCTTCTTGCTGGGCGAGTTTTCTTCAAACCGCAATCACGTGTTTTGAAAATTCAAAGTTCTTCTCCAGCATTTTTCGTGTTTCATCTTTGTAAGTTGTTACCTTGTTTTCTCTTTATTCTCCAATTTCAATGGCAACTCCATGCAGACAAATAATTTGCAAACCCTAAGCATCATTTTCATGCACCGTTACATCTGTTTTAAAAAATCATGCCAAAGATGCAGAAGCACTAAAATTTAGCGCCCTGACATGTTGAACATGTCAAAATAAAATCTAACTCTGAAAGTGCAGGAGCGCTAAAATTCAGCGCCCCTGCATCAAAACTGAAATCTCCAAAGATGTAAGGGCGCTGAATTTTAGCGCCCTTACACTTTTGACAATATTTTTTCAGATGAACTTCATTTCTGTCCATTTCACTCCTGAAATTTGTTCTTTCCATTTTGTGCATCATTTTGCGTGCCTTGTCATCCACTTCTTGCTTTCCCATCATTGTTGCTCGCTTCACACTTCCCAATGCTACTTTTTCTGCTAACGCCTGTTTATTCACCATCCTTGCAGTTTCTCTCCAGATCTCATCAAGTGTTCCCGAAGGTGATGTCCTTTGATCTTGGTTCTTCTAGATAAAAAGTTCATGCAGGAGACCAGGAAGAAGTATGAAGACTCCGCGCCCAAGCAAAGAAACATGAAGCAGCCTCCTATTCTCCAGTGTTAGACATTTTCGGTGCATCCCTTTATGCATCTTGTAAATATTTCTTGACATTTCAAATGTCTTTTTGTAAATTGTAATTACACCAAGTTCGAAGATGTAATCATTTGTAAACAAATTACACTTTGACTTTGGTCAAAGTTAGGTGAGATCTCCTAAAATCACTCACCTAACTTTCCTTAATTTCCTCAATCAGTTTCCTAATTTTGCTCATCCCTCTTTCTATATAATGTGAGGGATTTCCATTGTAAATTTATCCTTTAGTATTTTTGCAACGAAGTGCTGCCCTTTTTGAAGCAAATTTGTGAAACTTTGCGTTCATGCTTTGTGAATGGAATTTGATCAATAAAGAAGAGGATTGCAAACCAAACTTTGCGTTGGATTCGATACTTTTGTGAATTGATCTCATTGGTGGTGATTAGGTGATGAAATCTGAAGGACTCTAAGTGATTTATGTAAACTTTGTGTTGCATCTATTATTTAGATTTGCATTTCTATTTTTGTTCATCTTTCGATTGAATGATCTACAAGACTTTGTGCTTGTAATCGTTCATGCTCTTGGATACTTTGGTTGGATGATCTACAAGACTTTGTGCTTGTAATCGCTCATGCTCTTTGATAATTTGGTTGGATGATCTACAAGACTTTGTGCTTGTAATTGTTCATGCTGTTCGAGGAATTGCTGTGTCTAAGAAGACTTTGTGCTTCTAACATGACAAACGGTACACTCTTCATAGATCCAACATTGAAAAAGCTACGGAACGACTTTGTGCCTTCGTGAGCTTTCCCTTTTTATTTTATTTGTTTATTTTAATCACTTCTGGTATCTCTACGCTTTGCTTTGACAAGATAGAGGTATTGGTATTACTGCTAGTTGTTCGTTTCAAGTTGTTAAGAATTGTGAACTTCCAACAGTTAAGCATTGTAAACATCATCTCTAAAAAAAGAGAGAAGGATGAATGTAACACATCCCCCCCACTTCGTAAGTTTTGTGTACATTTTGTAATTACTTGTTTATTTTACTATCGCTTCTGTTAGAAGTAAGAAGGGCGCCTCCCCTTTCCGAGAGGAGAGATTTACATCTCACATAGCTGTGGCTGAAGTCCAAGTTGTGTAATCTATCGAAAAGCTGATTACATAATTTTCACCCAACAGTTTTTTGGCGACTCCGCTGGGGACACGATATGCATTCTAAAGCCTCATGCTTTCGTTTGAAGTATACCTGTGTCCTTTTTTATTGTAATTTATTTTCTTGTAAGTTTTTCAAGATTTCACCAAGGACATGTAAATGGCTGCTCAAGGTCCTTGGGGAAATGCTTTTGGTCCGTTGAGCCTAGTTCTACCCCTACATGCTCTTCCTGAAGGGTCACGGAAGAACTTTCCCAAGTTTTTTGGTGATGGACAACATCCTGACGAGCACGTTGCTGCTTTCTACATTGCTTGTGGAGTTCATGGTGTTGAATACGAAGATGTATCTATAAGGTTGTTTGTGGAGACTCTCCAAGGTGTTGTTGCAGATTGGTTTTATCATTTGGTGCCAAGTACCATCACAAACTGGGCAACTCTCATAGCCAAGTTTGAAGGAAGGTTCAAGCCTCTTGAAGACGCCCATGCTTTGTTGGCTTAGTTGACCCAGTTGAAGAAGGAGTCTCACATGCCCATGCGCGAGTTCATTGCTCACTTCAACAAGTTGACATGAAGAATTCCAACTGTTGCTCAACCTACAACTGAGAATTTGAAATGTTTCTTTGTAAATGCTCAAGTGCCTGAGGTTGGTTTCCTATTGAGAAGAGCACCCACAGCTACTCTTGCAATGATGTAGACCTTGGTGACAAAAATTGAAGATGATATCATTCTTGCTGGGAAAATAAAAATTGAATCAAATGAATCATCAGTGTTGCCACAATAATGGGTTACACTTTTTGGGACATCCTGATTTTTGCCTGAAATCACATATTTTTAGAAAATACAATGATTTATGACTTTAAAGGTTCCATTTAAATGATTTTAATTAAATAGGGATTGATCAAACCCCCTTAGATCAAACCCCCTTGGATAGAACCTTGTTAGATTTAAATCATACCTATAATCGAGTCTCCTCTACACCTATCAAAATGCTGATAAAAAACCACTTTTGATTTACCTTTTGGGTGATCAAATGAATTCATTTAAAATTTATGTTTTGTAAGCCTGAACCCTTATTATAAGCTTCCCAAAAAGTATAATTTTAAATATGTTTAATTTGATTATTATATTTATTTTTAATTTCTCATGAATGTAGGATTTTCAATGAACATCAAGTTCTTTATTTCACACATACAAAAAAAATAGAAAAATAGAGAAAAAAATTCTTAAAAATACATGTCCACTAGGTATGCATGTCCTTATTCCTACAAAAAAAGAATAAGTTAATTCAAATGAATACAAATAAAGTTATGTTGGCCGAAGTACACCTCTATCCAAATTATAATTATGCTGACTGGGAAAATTAATTAAAAAAAATATATGTAACAAAAAATTATGAAAAAATATCCATCCCCTAGATATTGGTGTGAAAAATTATATTTTAAAAATTAGAATTGTATCCTATCTATAAAACAAGTTACGTGGGCCGAAGTAAACATCACTTTTTAAAAATGTTGATTAGTAGAAAAATAAGTTATTAAAAATTACATAAAATGATTCACATTTTTTTTTTAATTTTTTTTAAAAAATATAATTAGAATCTACACAAAATATCTAACAAATAACTAGTTTGATTAACCTTCAGAAGCTTAATGGTTTAGTTGCTATAGGTGTAAGAACATGAATGTCTATTGAAAAATCTTGATTTTAATGTCAAGTTTGGCCAAAAACTGTAACCCATTATTGTGGGATCACCCCTGAAGAAACGCCTTCTTTGGAGTTATTTTCTTCCATCATGAGGACGGATCCTATGGTACAAAGGTTGGTAAATGAGCTACTTGTCCTCAAAAAGCAGTTAGCTCAAGGCATGTTTTCTGTGCCTTGCAAGGATGTACCAAGGAGGTCAATTTCAAATGCTGCTCATAATTTTGTTGTTGGTAATCAACACAAGTTATCTTCACCTCCAAAGAGGCTTGCTCTTGAGGTACCATTAGTAAAAGGAGCAGTGAAGCATCCTGACTCTGATCCAAGTGATCTCGCTGTTCTCTTCTGAGAAAAGGAAGTAGACATAGCTGGCGACTCCCAATTCTAGTTTATGCAGTCTCAGAAAGCCATTGATGAAGAGAAGAATGATGAAAGTCATTTTGTTGAAGTTCAAGTGAATGAAAATAATCTTTTCTTGAGATCTGAAAAGATGGACACGCATGCAGATTTCAGTCAAGTTGAAAAGAATGCATCTGTGTCACGTGAGGACCTTCTTATAAATAATTCATATTTTCCCAAGTTTGAGGATGGTGAACATCATATTGAGGTATGCAATGCAGTCATATCTTCATTTGAGTCACATGAAGGAGATCATCCCAATCAACATGAGGTTGCCATGGTTGATGAATTAGTTGTTGAGGTAGCAACTGGTAAGAAGCATTCAATCTTTGACCGATCAAGGGAATGTCCCATAAGACATCTTGCTTGGTTGGAGGCCAATGGGAAGACAAAGGTTCCACTTGCACGTGAGCATGAAGATAAACTTGAGGATGCAACTAAAGATGTATTTGTAGATGCACAGGAGCAGCCTGGATTCAATGATTTATTTTGGAGCAGCAATATATCCATAATATTTTCAAAGGTAGCTGAACCTGTTCATCTCCTTCATGAAGCAATGCTTCAACCTCATCTACATGTAGCTGCTAATGATCATGGAAGGCCTTACAAGCTACTGAAGAAAGGCAACTATTTTGTTGAACCTGTGAATGGTTTCATTTGAGAAGATTTCATTGATGGCTAGTTTTAATTAGGTAGGTTTTTCCCTTTTCAATAAGTGCATTTGCACAAGTGTGCATCTTGTTTTCATAGATTTTATTTTTGTTGTCGCTTGAATCCAAGCCCAATGGATGGATAAAGGCACTTGAATTCTGGAATTCTTCTTCCTTCATTCTTTTCAAAAAATGACCGAAGGAAGATCCCCAACAGGAGCCAACTGTTATCACAGAATCTAGCAGTGCTCATTCCACGGATAACCCCCCTACGAAACTTGTCTATTTCCTAGGATTCGTGAAGTTCAAGTATGCATAACGAAGTGATTTTCAAGCCACCTCAAAATGCATTTCAAAGTCTCGAATAGTCAATTCGAGCATTCCCCCATGTTTGCCTCGCGAAGAACTTCGAAACGAGCTCCTTCGCAAAGTCTCACTGTTCATACTTATTGAATTGCGAAAAATGCAGTTGCACTGAAAAAGTGCGCTCCTGCTCTGAAGCCAAAATTTGGCTAAGTATGAAAAGTGTAGGGGCGCTAAATTTTAGCGCCCCTGCATGAAAATGAAATTTCTAAAAAATGTAATAGCACCATTACACTTTTTCCTGATACTTGACTTTTTTTTGGCCCTGACACGTTTCTTCATGATTTTCGCTTTTTTCATCAATCATGCCACTTTTCGTGCCTAAATTTATTGCTCGAATTGAGTTAGGTTTTCCATTTTCTCTTTCACTTAAAAGTGTTTTATTTCGCCATTTTCATTGTTTATGGTCTTTGTTCTTCTTTTCTTCTTGCTGGGCGAGTTTTCTTCAAACCGCAATCACGTGTTTTGGAAATTCGAAGTTCTTCTCCAACATTTTTCGCGTTTCATCTTTGTAAGTTGTTACCTTGCTTTCTCTTTATTCTCCAATTTCAATGGTAACTCCATGCAGACAAACAATTTGCAAACCCTAAGCGTCGTTTTCATGCACCATTACATCTGTTTTAAAAAATCATGCCAAAGATGCAGAAGCGCTAAAATTTAGCACCCTGACATGTTGAACATGTCAAAATAAAATCTAACTCTGAAAGTGCAGGAGCGCTAAAATTCAGCGCCCCTGCATCAAAACTAAAATCTCCAAAGATGTAAGGGCATTGAATTTTAGCGCCCTTACACTTTTGACAATATTTTTTCAGATGAACTTCATTTCTGTCCATTTCACTCCTGAACTTTGTTCTTTCCATTTTGTGCATCATTTTGCGTGCCTTGTCATCCACTTCTTGCTTTCCCATCATTGTTGCTCGCTTCACGCTTCCCAATGCTACTTTTTCTGCTAATGCCTGTTGATTCACCATCCTTGCAGTTTCTCTCCAGATCTCGTCAAGTGTTCCCGAAGGTGATGTCCTTTGATCTTGGTTCTTCTAGATAAAAAGTTCATGCAGGAGACCAGGAAGAAGTATGAAGACTCCGCGCCCAAGCAAAGAAACATGAAGTAGCCTCCTATTCTCCAGTGTTAGACATTTTCGGTGCATCCCTTTATGCATCTTGTAAATATTTCTTGACATTTCAAATTTCTTTTTGTAAATTGTAATTACTCCAAGTTCGAAGATGTAATCATTTGAAAACAAATTACACTTTGACTTTGGTCAAAGTTAGGTGAGATCTCCTAAAATCACTCACCTAACTTTCCTTAATTTCCTCAATCAGTTTCCTAATTTTTCTCATCCCTCTTTCTATATAATGTGAGGGATTTCCATTGTAAATTTATCCTTTAGTATTTTTGCAACGAAGTGCTGCCCTTTTTGAAGCAAATTTGTGAAACTTTGCGTTCATGCTTTGTGAATGGAATTTGATCAATAAAGAAGAGGATTGCAAACCAAACTTTGCGTTGGATTCGATACTTTTGTGAATTGATCTCATTGGTGGTGATTAGGTGATGAAATCTGAAGGACTCTAAGTGATTTATGTAAACTTTGTGTTGCATCTATTATTTATATTTGCATTTCTATTTTTGTTTATCTTTCGATTGAATGATCTACAAGACTTTGTGCTTGTAATCGTTCATGCTCTTGGATACTTTGGTTGGATGATCTACAAGACTTTGTGCTTGTAATCGTTCATGCTCTTTGATAATTTGGTTGGATGATCTACAAGACTTTGTGCTTGTAATTGTTCATGCTGTTCGAGGAATTGCTGTGTCTAAGAAGACTTTGTGCTTCGAACGTGACAAACGATACACTCTTCATAGATCCAACATTGAAAAAGCTATGGAACGACTTTGTGCCTTTGTGAGCTTTCCCTTTTTATTTTATTTGTTTATTGTTAATCACTTCTGGTATCTCTACGCTTCACTTTGACAAGATAGAGGTATTGGTATTACTGCTAGTTGTTCGTTTCAAGTTGTTAAGAATTGTGAACTTCCAACAGTGAAGCATTGTAAACATCTACTCTGAAAAAGAGAGAAGGATGAATGTAACACACCCCCCCACTTCGTAAGTTTTGTGTACATTTTGTAATTACTTGTTTGTTTTACTATCGCTTCTGTTAGCAGTAAGAAGGGCACCTCCCCTTTTCGAGAGGAGAGATTTACATCTCACATAGCTGTGGCTGATGTCCAAGTTGTGTAATCTATCGAAAAGCTGATTACATAATTTTCACCCAACATTTTGACAATGCACTAAATGAATCCAATTAAGCTAGATGTAATGAATTTGATGAAACAAAAAATAAAAAAATGAAACAACAACAAACAAAAGCCTAAAACTGAGATTTCAATTTCTAAAAAATTAACACCAACACTTGATTAGAGACTCATTCGCCTTTAGTGGTGAATGGGTCTTGGATAAGAATTTTTGAAATATTTTTTATTGATTTTTGAGTGCTTTTAAGTGATTTTCAGATGCCCGAACATTCAAGTCAAGCCTGATCAGGGACTCATTCACCAGTAGTGGAAAATGGGTCCTTGATTAGGATTTTTTAACTGTTTTTGATTAATTTTTAAGATTTTGTCAATGTCTTTCAGTTTCAGATTTTCTAGAAATGTAGTATGGAATGCAAGTTGAAAAGGCGGGAAAATGATGAATGCAAAGATCTAATTTGAAATTCAATTGTTTTTTTTATTTTCAAATGCAAATATATGAGATCTAGATGATATGCCAAATGAATGATTTGTTTTTGTATTTTTCAGATTTAAAGAATGCAAAACAATACAATTCTAAACCCTAAATGAGATGTAATTTTTAATGCAAAGCAAGCAATCCTAAATAAGATCTAATTTAATTCAAATGAATGCAAATGAATGCAAGATCTAACTTAGGATGAGAATTAATACTCCAAGATAAAAAAATTACAATATTAAATAGGTCAGGTTCACCATTAATGATTAGGGGGAAAATAGGGTTTACCAAGATGAATTTATCAAAATTATAAACCACTAGTTTTTCACCCTAAAATATGTCATTTTGTGTGTGGTATCATGCTAATAATAGTTAGAAATCAATCCTAACTATTATAGCAACAATGAGGGAATTTTTGAGAGGCTAGACTGGTGTGTACGTTGCTGTAAGAAGGCTATTTTTAGGTCACAGAGGACTCATTCGCCTTTAGTAGTGAATAGGTCCTTGTTAGGGTTTTTGAAAACTAAGATCTAGGTTCTGTTCTTCAAGATCTGCACTCTCAGCTCCTGAAAACCTGAAATATATTTTGTAGCTTCGTTTTTGTGTTCTTGCAATATGGATGACAACTTTGCAACTTGACAATTTTGACAATTTTGTTCCAATATTGTTCTCCACTTGATCTTCAATATATGAACCTGCAAATATACATTCAAAAGGAGAAAAAATTGTTGATTTTCAGAGAATAGGGGTTTGCCTAAGTCAAACCTCGTTTAGGTAATTAAACCTTGTGATGAAATAATGAAATTGAAGCATGAAACATGAAATATGAAATGTAGATACCTTGGAAGATGTCTTGGTATTTAAGTCTACAAAATAACATGAAGTGACCATGTATAATGTAGATCTTGATCTCAAATTAGATGTGAAACAATGGTTGCAAATGGATCTTCAATGCTACATCAACAACATTGGCTCAACCACATGTTTGATGCACTAAGCCTTTGACAAGATGACATGTTCTTAAATTGCTGCAATAAAACCTTTATAATCTTCCCTTGATGCCTTTGAAATGTTCTATAATTCTCTTGTAAACTATTAGGATGCTTGCATAAAGTTTCTTAGATTTTCTAGGATGAAACTATGTGAATTAACCTTATATTTAGACTAAATCTAAGGATTATCCCCATAATTCAAATAAGCCAAGATGACATTAGATCTAGGATTAAGAATCACTAAAATCCCACCATAATTAAATTAGTGCCCTATGTGAGGAGGACCCATTCACCACCAAAGGAAAATGGGTCCTAACACAACTTCCTAGGACTATGAAATAACATCAAAAGTCCATTTCAAAAATTCCAAGAAAGGGGTGTCCTATGTGAGGAGGACTCATTCGCTAGTAAAGAAGAATGGGTCATAGCACATATTTCTAGGACATCAATTTTTCCAAGTTAAATGTCATGTAATATCATTGATGGGTATCGAGATGGATCCTTGAAAAATTTAATTAATAAGGCTTAGATTTGAATTAAAGGGGCCAATTAACCCAAATTAACCGCTTGATTAATTAATGAAACCCTAGATAAGTGTGAAAGTGTAATAAAACACTTTACAACACCCTAAATAAGGTATAATATAAGTACATTTTATTAAAAGGGCCCTAGATTCAATGTGAATGTGTAAGACACATTACAACACTAAATCAAGGAATTATTAGGTTAATTTATTATTAATTATTCCCAAATGGAAGAAAAAGGGATACTTTTTTCATTAATACATTTTTAATCTCTAAAAATATTGTTGTTACATTCTTTCTAGAGCGGCCATTCAATAAAAAAGAGCTTTCCACCAAATCTTAATGAGAAAGGGGTGGGACACTAGTGAGAGCCAACCTTCGAGAACTAATTTAATATCCTTGTGCCAAACCTAGCTAACTTTGGAAAAAGATTGAATCTTTTGACGAACCTGCCAAGAATAGGAATAGTGAAAAAGACGGTGGGAAATGGATTCAACTTCATCTGCACATAGTAAACATCTATCACCAAGATGATGACCCCTCTTTTGTAAGTTATCTAGTGTAAGAATATTCTTGTGGCAAGTAGTCCACCTAAAAAACTTAACTTTGAGTAGATAGTTGTTCCTCGAAATTTTCATCCAACTAAACTAAGGGACCCAATGAATAGAGAAGATGTTATATCTAGATTTAACAGAGTATTCACCATCCTTCGATTCTACCTAGACCAAAGAGTTAGGTAGATTGGAATTAAATATCTTGTAATTCTCAACTATTATGTGGATTTCTACAATTTCCAAGAAAAGGGGAGGGTCATACCAATTGGGATCAATCTTTCAACATGGAAGATTTGAGGTATGGTCCAAGTAATTTGAGAAAAAAATCCCAATCTAACATAGAGGTCCAATTCCACAGCTGAGTAAATCAGGTGGTGACCTAGAACCTGCTTTAGAATACATGTATCATCCTAAAAAGAGAGTGAGGCCCCAAACGAGACCTACCAACAAGTACCCTAGGAAACTAAATTCTTTTTATTGAGGGGGTTATTCCATATTATTAATCTCAAGGGAAATTCCACAATTTAAAGGAAAAAGAGACCATCCCTACCCATCAGATATTTATTTTTCAAGATAGGAATCCATTTAGCCTATTTATTCAAAAGTTTCCAAATGATTTTAGATATAAGATCCATGTTCATTTGTTTTGTTTTCCTCAAGTCAAGACCATCGTAAAGTTTCCTAGAGCAGACTGTGTCTCAATTCACCAAAGGGTAGTGATTTCTTTCTTTCGTTCTTAACTAGAGGAACCTTCTTTTAATATTCTCTAACTTATCAAACCATGAAGAGGGAATTAAAAACAAAGCCATCAGATACATAGCCAAACTTTGAAGAGTGTACTTAAGAAGGAGTAGTTTACCTACATTGCTAAGAAGATCACCTTTGTAGGCCACCAAATTTCTCTGGACCTTTTCAAGTAAGTTAGACCAAACATAGTTATCCACCTTACCGATAGTGAGGGTCATTCCCAAGTAGGTTGAGGAGAGGGGAAGAATATGACAATTAAGAACTTTGTATATCCTAACTTGAAGTTGAGGGTTAACATTAAGGGAAAAAATGAAAGTTTTTACAAAATTGATATATTGGCCAGAGGTAGTAGTGAAATTTTTTAGAACATAGATCCACCCCTTGGCCTTCACTAAAGTGTCTTCCCCAAAAAGAATCATTTCATCAAAAAATTGTTGGTGGGAAATCATACAAGAAATAAAAGAGGGAGTAAAACTAGACAGTGTACCATTCATAATGTTTTTCTCAATGTTGTGGCCAAGAACCTTAGCAATCAAGATTAAGAGATAGGAGGACAAGGCCCCCTCTACCAAATATAGCTAGAAATAGAGAAAAACCCCTGTGGAGTGCCATTGAGTACCATAGAGAACTTAAGAGCTTGGTAGCACAACCTTGAATAAGATTAAGAATTTTACCAGAGAACCCAAATCTTCACAAGACATCAAACAAAAAATTATAGGACACTGTCATAGGCTTTGGAGATATCAAGCTTAAAGGCCACACTTTCTTTTTTTCTTTTGCTCCTGGAATGAAGAGTTCCATGGACCAACATGATGACATCCATAATTTGACAACCCAAAACAAAGACTTTTTGGCCTAGATGAATCAACTTATCCAAAGAGGGTTTAATGTGGTTGACCAACAATTTGGACTAGATTTTGTAGAAGGTATTATAGAGGCTAATAGGGAAAAAATAAGATAGCCTGCTAGACCTAGGATGTCTAGGAGTAAGAAAAATGAAAGTGTTATTAAATTCTTTGAGAATATTTCTAGAGGAGAGGAATTCCTTAACAATAGAGATAACATCTTGGACAATGATATCCCAATACTTTTGAAAGAAGAAAAGAGGAAAACCATTAGGACTTGATGACTTGAAGGGGCTGAGAGAAAATACAACCTCCCTGAACTGCTCAATCGAAGAACCTCTTTCCATGAAAAAAACATCCTATTGGGACATAGAGTTAGGGATAACAACTAGAATATCTTCAACCTGGTAATTAGTCTTAGCCTAATTGAGGAGGTTATAAAAAATTTTAACACTAGTGCAAGTAATGTCCTCATAAGACAACAAAGACCCATCCTTAGTTATAAATTTTGAGATGGCATTCCTCTTCCTATGCTTGGAGGTAGTCATGTGAAAGAACTTGGTATTTTTGTCCCCCTCACGAAGCCATTGATTCATAGCGCTTTGCTTCCAATAAATTTCTTCCTTCTCAATCATGTTGTGAAGGTCACCTATCAATGTGTTTTCCTTGTCAACCAATACCGCAAGGGATCCTAGCTCCATATCTTTTGAACCTGTCTAATTTGCTCTTTAATAGATTTCTTCTAATAAAAAATATTTCCAAAACAACTCCTGCTCCATCATTTCATATTTTTCTTGAGAGATTTCAGTTTGAAGGCCAACCTAAACATAGTAGAGCCACAAACCTTGAAGCTCCACCACTTCAAAATGAGATCCCTAAGTTAGGGGTGGTATGACTACATCAACTCAAATTGAAAGGGGTGTTTTGCCTTAGGGGGAGGGGTGTTCCGCTAAAGGAGTAGGGGGTTTGATGAAAATGAATCCTAAGGAGTGAGGATAAAGAGAGAGTGGAAGACATATCCCACTTGGAGGACACTAGAAATATATCAAGTTTGACCTAAATAAGGTTATCACCAACCTGTTCATTGGAATAGGTGAAATAATTTTCCTCAAGGTCAAGATCAGATAATCCACCCTAAAAAATGAAGTTATTAAGTTCCAACATACTATTAGTCAAACCCATAATACCAACTATCTTCTTAGAGGGAAATAGAGGGGTATTAAATTTTTCAATCACCATCCAATGGCTAAGTAGAAAGGAGCTTCTATTGTTCAACAAAGTGGACTAGGTGTTTCTTCTAAGAACAAAATTATTCAATGAATAAGAATTGGAAAGGATCAATTCATGAAGACCATAACTTTGAGAGAAACAAACATTAAGAAATTTGTTGCCCATAAAAAAAAGAACCCATAAGAAAAGGTTTCCAAATCATAACTAGCCACTAGAAGCCCCATCCACATCAACCACCAATTAGAGGGTATTAGGCCAAATAAATTTATTATATTTCTCAAAATAAACATCATCCATTTTAGTTTCTTGTAACAGTAAAATGACAGGCCTAAATTCTTTCATAAGATTCTTGGTAGTATGATTCTTATGAAGGCTATTGAGCCCTCGAATGATCCATGAGAGAATCAAAATTTCTTATTTTTTTTGGAGTCAATCTGCTCCAATGTTGCATGGTTCCCATTAGTAATATCTCTAGTTGTATTCTTCTATCTAGTAGTTTTAGTAGATTTCCTACCAACCTTAGAGCTAGTCCCAACATCCACAACTTCCTCAAATCACCTTGTTTAGGAAAGCTTGGAAAACCATCCAATACTAGGGTGGAAAACCCCTTAGGTGAATCCATCAACACCATAGAGTCGAGAATAGGAGGAGCCACATAGGGAATAACTAGAACAAAAGGAAGATACCACAAGGGACATAATCTCCACCTGGGCATGCTCTAACAAAGGATCCAAAATTAGTAGAGGGGAGGTTACACCATGGGAATCCTTCGACAAGGGGTTAGAGACCAATAGAGGGGAGTCAACAAGGATACACTGATCAATAGTTAGGCACTACGAGAAAGTAGAGAGAGGGGATCCTGAATGTGAAGGGCAGGCTCTAAGGATGCAGACACTATGTAGGAGGAGAGAGTAGGAAAAAAGGGAGTCTCTGAGAGGCGAATCTCTATTCCCAAAATAGGAACCGGGTTGACATAGGGATAGTTGGTGAAGCCAACACAACCACCGATTTGGGAGGAAAGAGAAAAGAATGTTTATGTTCAAGCTAGGGGGATCGAGGATCCACCATCATGCCTTTTTCCAAAGGGGTGGAAACCTTAGGCACTATTTTAGGATAAGCATTGTAGAGATGGCTAACAGAAGAACAAAGTTGATAAAAGAGAGTAGAGTTTTCATATATGGCTTGAGACCAATTACCAAGCCGAGGCTCCTAAATGACCAAGTTCATAAAAGCTTTGTTCAGTTCAATATTGATAGATCTAAATGAGAAAACACCATGGTATAGACCCTTCCTTCATAACATAGTCCAAAGAGAGAAAGTTACCAAAAAAGTTGGCAACGCCATCAATAATCTCCTCATCCCAAGACTCTAGGGAGAGTCCCAGAAGTTGAACCCAAGTAGGACTTGTGCAACCACCAAGTGAGTAGAAGGATTGAAACTCAGGCACCATTTGCAAAAAAAAAGACTCTTCTTGCTAAAGAACTAAGGACCCCCAATCAATGCCACTAAATAGTCCTCTTGAAGAGTGAAGTTGAAGTAGAAAAGGCCCTTAGGGAGAGCTAAAATAGAAAATAAACCTTTGACAGGTCAACATGAGGAAGCCCATTTCCTAATAGATTCAATGTTAAGATGTATTCCCAAAAATATACTAATAAGATATTTCTCCATTTTAGCCAAAGAAATATCAATAAAAGGATCCAAAACTTTGATGGTGGTACCCTCCTTAGAATGTAGAATCTAGACCCCAACATCAACAAAAGAATTCTTTTTGGAGCCCATGAAAAGAGATTTCTAGTTTGGAAGTGAAGGTACCTTTTGAGAAATAGGGGAAGGGACAAGTGGTGACCCACAAGGCCCATGATTTCCATTAGGAGACACATCCTACCCAACAGGGCCATCAAAACCACCAAAAACATCTCACACTAGAACACATGAACCAAGAGATTCTTGCCCAACACCATCATCCCATGCTCTACACATTTCAAAATAATTTTCCCTATGGATCTTTCCTTGACATATTTTCAAGGTTTTACCACGTAAATCAATGCATTTTTCATTATTCTATTATTCTATTTTATAATCTTCATTAATATTTTGCAACTAATTTGTGTTGTAATGTTATTTTAAATTTGCAGGTTTTACAACAACAAAGTGGTACGAGAGAAATTATTTTGTAGCGTAATTTGTATTAGGATTTGGCATTTTTTTTGTAGAATAAAATGGAAAATTTCTCGAATGCAAGGTTCAAGGTGGAGAAATTCAATGTGAAGAATAATTTTGAGCTATGAAAGCTCAAGATGCATGATTTATTAGTGCAACAAGGATTGCACAAAGTGTTGGTAGGAAAGCTAAATAAATCTACAATTATGACTGATGAAGATTAGGAGTATATTGATACAAGAGATCTTAGCACAATTTGGTTGCGTTTAGCAGATGATGTTCATTTCAATGTTGTTGGAGAGGAAAAAACATCAGGCTTATGGAGTAAAATGGAGTCTTTATATGACAAAATCCTTGATAAATTAGATCTACTTGAAGAGGCAACTATATAGTTTGCAAATGAAATAAAGTATAAAAATTGTTGATCATTTAAACATTTTCAATACTCTTATATGTCAATTAGCTAGTATGGGTTTAAAAGTCCAAAATGAAGAAACGAAAGTTACTTTATTGTGTTCATTGCCTGAATCCTAGAATAACATAGTCACTTCTATTAGCTTTAGCACAACAGACACTCTTGAATTTGATTTTTTTGTGGGATTCTTGTTGTTTGAAGAGGTGTAAAGGAAATCCAACATAGAATACTCCATGTTAGAAGTAATGGTGGTTAGGGGTCGATCCACAGAAAAGGAAAAAAATTGATAGGTACATCCAGATCTAAGTCAAAAAGGAAAAAAGGGTAAGGGAAAATGTTGGTACTCCAATAAATCAAGGAATCTCAAGAAAGATTTTTGAAAGAGGAGAGAAGAAAATGATGAATCCAAAAAGAAAGCAAATATGGTTGAGACAAGTTCAGGTACAATGGATGTTCAGTTTTATCTATTTGTAATTCCTTACAATATCATGAGGAATGGTCATTAGATTTTGGTGCTTCTAATCACATGTGTCCACATAAGAATTGGTTTTGATCTTACCAAGCTATTGATGGCGGTGTTATTCTTATGGGAAATATTTTTTCTTATAAAACTGTTTGGATTGGGATCATTAAGATTAAAATGTTTGATGGCATTGTGAGGACATTAACAAAGGCAAGAAATGTGTGAGAACTCAAAAAGAATTTAATTTCCTTGGGAATTTTGGATTCTAGAGGTTATAAATTTACAAGTCAAGGTCTATCAATGGAAGTGTCTAAGGATATTTTGGTGGTCATTGTGGTAACAAATAAAGTATCCCTTCTACTTTTCCTTGCTTGTTTGGGCCTCCTTGTGAATTAAGCTTAATAGTGCCTTGATTTAGTGTTGCAATGTGTTTTACACATTCACATTAAGTCTTGGTCCCTTGTGAACTAATGCATTTAAATGGCACCTTGCTAAAGTTTTGTGAAGTGTTGTAACACACTTTCACACTTTTCTAAGGTTTTATGAAATAACTACACCTAATAAACCTCTGTTAACCTTAATCATGCATTATTTGAAGTGTTGTAACACAATTTCACAATTTTCTAGGGTTATCATTAATAATTGGGATTTATTATGCTTTAATTGGCCCTATTTTGCATCCACAAGCCCCATTTATTGTATCTTTTCAAGGATAATCCTGACACAAATCATCACCCAATCACAATTCAGGTCCTTCAAGCTTGAATGGCCCATATTTAGTGATTTGGGACTCATTCGCCACCTTAGACAAATGAGTCCCACCTAGATTTTTGGGTCTCAGTCTTTATTTCACACATTTCTAAGCATTTTTATAATTTGTACCAAAATTTAGGCCTAGTGGGACTCATTCGCCACCTTGGGTGAATGAGTCTCCTGTGGCTCAAAATCAAAATTAATTCAAAATTTTGGCAAGATTTTATTCTCCTAGATCTAATGTTGGTTTGTAGTGTTGTAATTTTGGGAATTCTTGCATAATTGAGTATAAATACAAGGTTCTTTCATTCATTTTCACCTAAGTATTTTGTGAGAGCATTCCTAATAGTAAAGTTGAGTTCGCAAGAGCATTCAAGTGTTTTCAAGTGCATTCAAGAGCATATTATCTAGCATTTTAGAGGAGAATTCATGCATCAATCATCATGTCAAGGACTTCATGTATCATGTTTGTTTTGGAGCTAGCAACAATTGTGTTGTAGGATTTTATGATTCAAGAAAGCATTACATTTAAGATCTATCCAATTCAAGCAAGATTCAAGATCTACATCCATTGGAGCCATCTCTTACATGTTTGTAGCATTTCATTGCAAGGGTTTGGTGAGTTTCAAAATTGTCATTTGTTCATTCATCATTCTCCATTCTTATTTGATTTCATTTTAAGGTTTGATTAACAAGGGGTTTGACCAAGGAAATCCCATATCCACTAACCCAACAATATTTTTTTCCTCTCCTTTGTGTGTGATTTGTAGGTCTAGGTTGTAGATTTCTTAAGGAGCAAGATTGGAGAAAATTTATCAATCATTAAAAGTTGTCAAAGTTGTCATCAAGCCTTAGAGAACATTAGAGAAGACCTATAGGTTACAATTCGGTGTTTTAGACCCAGAAACCAACCAAGAAGGATAAAGCAAATAGAGAAGAGCATGATCAAACTTTGAAGCTTTAGAAAAGCCTAACTGGACTGATTCACCACTTCTGGCGAATGAGTCCCAGTTTGAATAAAATTTTAGATTCTTGCAGATTCAGATACCCTTTTGGTAGATTCTTGTTCCTGCAAAGTTTTCTAGATTTTGGACTGATTCACCCATATTGGTGAATGAGTCTCACTCAACATTATAATCAAATTTTCTAGTGTTCCATACCTCCATCCATTCATTTCCAGATTTCCAGGTGCACACCTTCTATGTCACATCCTTTTTTTTTGCTTTACTTTCATTTCTAGGTCATTTAAATCAAGTTTGCATCATATTAGGGTTTTTTAATTTCATCATTTCATTATCTTTTCAAAGTCTAAACTTGGCGGTGAACCCCTTATTTGTTTACATTCAGTTTCTAGGACAACCCTATTGCAAGATCTCTTTCTCTTTTGTATTGAAATCTCTAGGGTTATCCTTGAGTGGAATATCTTGAAAGTGGGTGTGCTCTAGATGTTCTAAAACATATGATATCACTTAATAACCCCCATTTTCAGAGGTTCCATTTTGGTGAACCCGATTGAGATTAGGATGTGGAAGACCTACTTTAGGTTGACTCACATGTGCCTTACTAGTCTTTTGCATTATTTATTTTTCATTTTATTTTGTGTGATTGCATGTGCGTAATGTGATCCCCCATGCTATTCTATTTGATTTTCTCTCTCTCATGCTCATGAGCTCTTGTAGCATTGTTAGCTCAAACCATGCTCATTGAAAATGGGTGTGCTAATTGGTGAGATTAGGATGTGGATGACTTGCTTTAGGTTAGCTCATTGAAAGTGGGTGTGCTCTATGTTCTAAACCATACGATAGCACTTAATAACCCCCATTTTTAGAGGTTCCATTTTGGTGAACCTGAATGAGATTGGGATGTAGACGACCTACTTTAGGTTGACTCGCATGTGACTTACTAGTCTTTTTCATTATTTCTTTTTCATTTTATTTTGTGTGATTGCATGTGCGTAATGTGATCCCTTGTGATGTTTTGTTTGATGTTCTCTCTCTCATACTCATGTTCATGCTCATCAACTTATGCTCTTGCTGCATGTGCGTAATGTGATCCCATGTGTTGTTCTATTTTATTTTCATCATTCTTTTGCATTTTTCATTTTCATGGCTAATGGTGCAATCTTCTTACTTTATACGATGCATTTTTCACTTTGTGGATGACATCGAGTGTGATGTATTTCAAGAGTGTGATCTCTCTTAGCATATTACATGCCTCTTAGTGGTTTGATGTGACGTACGTCATCCCCTAAGTTTTGAATTTTCTATTCTTTGATTGGTCCTCTCTTGGAGACGTTACTCACAATGTTCCCTTAGTTAAGACCTCACATGAACTAAGCAAGACTCCTTTGAAAGTTCTTTACATTTTACATTTTGCATATGGCCACTTTGCATAATGCAACTTGCATGCCTATCGAGCCATCTTGTTTGTTCATGAGCTCCAAGCATACAAAGTTTTTCTTGTCTCATGAAGCTCGAAAAACATCTTTGTGTGGCACATTATCAAAGTTATCAGGAGGTATAACTTTGGTATGGTTTGAGCAGGAAGCCCGACTGAGGCATGAATTCCCCCATAGCCACTCATGTGTGTGTGAGTTCATACTAGCCATGAGTGTATGTTTCTCACCTTCTTAGACTTCTCACCCAATGGACATCCAGGAGTTTCGTTGCCTTAGAGTGAGTATGCATTTTTTGGATAAATAGCCTAGATTTGATCCACATCATGATGGGAAAACGGTCAAAGCTTGATTTGACTCGTTTAATTTTTACCTTTTCCTTTTTTCCTTGATAGTGCATGCTTGTGCTTTGTTGGTGTTCTTATATTATTCTCACGTGTGTTCTACCATGGGATCTTGATCCTAGGGGCTTGATCACCCCTCTTGATCATTTTCATCTTGTCTTATTGGCCTTAGTACACTTGGACCCATCTTGATGTGTGTTTGGCTACTTTAGTGTAAGTTTGAAGCAAGTTCATCCTCTCACTAAAGTGGGGGCTAGATGTGGCAATGGAAAAAGTATCCCTTCTACTTTTCCTTGCTTGTTTGGGCCCTCGTGAATTAAGCTTAATACTTGCCTTGATTTAGTGTTGTAATGTGTTTTACACATTCACATTAAATCCTAGGACCTTGTGAACAAATGAATTTAAATGGTACCTTGCTAAAGTGTTGTGAAGTGTTGTAACACACTTTCACACTTTTTTAAGGTTTTATCAAATAACTACACCTAGTAAGTTCCTATTTTAACCTTAATCATGCCTTATTTGAAGTGTTGTAAAGTGTTGTAACACACTTTCACCTTTTTCTAGGGTTATCATTAATAATTGAGATGTCTTATGCTTTATTTGGCCCTATTTTGTATCCACAAGCCCCATTTATTGCATCTTTTCGAGGATAATCCTGACACAAATCATCACCCAATCACAATTCAGGTGTTTTGGGCTTGAATGACCTAGATTTAATGATCTGGGACTCATTCACCACCTTGGGCGAATGAGTCCCACCTAGTTTTTGTCCCGATCCTAATTTCACACATTTCTAAGCATTTTTAAAATTGGTCCCAAAATTTACGCCTGGTGGGACTCATTCGCCACCTTGGGAAAATGAGTCCCATGTGGCTCAAAATTAAAATTAATTCAAATTTTGTAGGAGTGGTGAAGACACTGAGAGGGGGGGGGTGAATTAGTTTCTTAGATTACTTTTTTCCTTTAACAAAAAATGAGACAATATGTGCTCTTACAATTTCAATGATTAAAACATTCATAAACTGAATGCAATCACAAAATTGAAAAAGGAGAAACATTAAAGTAATTAAACACATAATATCATCAAACCAAGATAATAAGATTCTAGCACTGTATTTTTCTTGAGTGGAAAACCCTCATGGGGTAGAAAAACCACTCGAAAATGCCTCACTGGCTGATTGATATGTCTCACTGACAGAAAGTGTCTCACTGGCAATATATTAATCATTATCTTCCAATCACTATTTGAATTTCATACACAGAGTATCATCTATGTTTCTCTCTATATCATCCTCTGATCTTGCATCACTTAAGATTCAGAGGCAAAAGTACAAATACTTTCTCAATGCACTACAAGTGCTTTTCATCCTTTTTGATAATGCTTTCAAGTACAAATACCAAATCTCATGAGATAAAAATCTTTAAATATTACTGAGAAGAATAACTCTTAATAGAGTATAAAATCAACAACTACCAATTATATCTCTCTTAATCAAAAACTCCTGAATATATTCAACAAAGCATAAATAATGTTCAAAACCTATGAAGAGAGAATGAACCGAAGAAATCATAACTGTCCTGCAACCACTTTTACCAAACAACTGTTTTACCACAGTTTACACAAAAAAACCCACAAGAGTTAACAAGAATATAGCATTTAAGCAACCTGCATAACCAAAGATGGATTGCAACTAAGCAGTGAAATCAAAACTCCTTAGCCCTTAACACCTGACAAAAAATGGGTAATGAAACTGAAAATATTAACCTTTGACACCCGCCAAGATCTATGGGTTTCTGGTCTTTGTAGAACTCAATTAGGATTTCAATTGAAGTTAGTCACAACTTAAACAAGAAAATTTTGAATAAACCCAACCAATAAAGATTTTTCAAAGACTAAAAAAACTTCAAAGATTAAAGAAAAGTTAGAATTTTACCTCTTCTCGGTAAACCAAGAACACATAGGTTAAGGAAACATAATACTAGATTTTCTGCTCATCACAAGCATAACTGTCACAGTGGCTTAAAAGAACTACTTCCTATGCGAAGCCACATTCCTCTTCCATTATTTACCAAGCTTCCACAACTTGTTCTAAGTGGCTGCACCTCTTTGCCCTGAATTTTGAACAAAAATGATTAATATTTTTAGGGCATGATTAGTAATAAAAAACATCAATATTAAGTTGGTGTCAAACTTTTGTCTCCAAAAGAATTTTCAAAGCCCGATTGAATAATGACATTTGAAATAATCAAACATATGAAACCTTGTCAGTGAATTCATTATTCATCATATAATTGTCCCCTTGAGACTAAAATAACCATCAAATGAAATATATCATGGAGCACCATCCTTATGCCATATACTTATGCAATGATATAAATGTGCTTGAGTGGAGATTAATAAATTGATCATTGACAAAAATCAAGATATGCCAAGAGATATAACCTCACCAATGCTGCAAGATACCTTATTGTCTTTGACATTAATGCCAAGTTGTCAAAATGTTATCATCTTATCATATGATTCCAAAGTGTCACCATACACATGATCAAGAGTATATGAGATAAACGTGATCAAATTATGAATATGATGAGATCATGTGATAATTGAATATCACTTGCCTTGACCTGAATGTAAGGACCTGTTCAATAGCAAATATAATAACTGTCATCAAGAACATAAACACCAAATTTCCATAGTCACCAACCTTCAACCTGAAAGGTGCATCCATATCAAGTACTAAATCAAATACAAAAATACCATGCTGTACCAAGAATCTAATTTCTTTGTGTGTCTTTGAAATCAAGGGAAACAACTGAGGGAAAACAAACTCCCCCTTTGGCCTTGATGGCAAAACACCGAAGCCTTAAGCCTTATCCCCTTTTTTGCATCAAGAGACAAAGGGATGCCTCATAAAAAATATGTGAATCAATGAAATATAGGCATGAAAAGATAATTAGCAGATGAACATGTCCATAAGCAACAAGAATCAAGATTTACTAAAAAACCACTTTAGTGTGCACATATGAAAGCTGAAAAACAATCATAAGATCTTGAGGGAAACAATTGAATATGGAAGCAATAAATTCTTGTCTGCACACACCACTACTTTCAACACAAACCCCTATCCTGTCACCTGAAAGAAAATAGGTCAGATATCAAAAGAAATATGCAATGGATCCATTGACCATCAATACATAAAATGCCAAAAATACTATTAGATAACTGAATATTAATCAACTCACTGCACATTTATCCCCGATTGCATGAATATACTGAAATTATGATCTTTGACATCAATGAAAAATTGTTCAATTCTCCATAGATCTTAGCACTATGCATGCATGGATTAATAGATAAGAGCAGTGATAATCCAACTCTTTAAAATCTTCTATAGATAGTACCAACTGATCCTGTTGCTAGTCTGTCAAGAAGTAATTAGACACTACATATAAAAGAGATTGACAACACAAGTCTTGAAGAACATGAGAATATCCATTGGAATCATACCATACTGTCCACAACACCACTATCTTGCACCAAGGATGTCCACATTAGTCTCACTTTTAGGTGTAACATGAAAGAACTGTCTCAAACTACTTTATCAAACAAGATTTCATCAGTCTGCACCACACATTAGCCAAATACCAACAAAAGTAAAGTGACCACTGATCATACCAAGATTGAGTATTATTCTAAAAGTAACAAGTTCACTTCCAAAAACATCAAATGAAACTGTCACTAATAAGAGTACATAGCCCAAAGCTTAAGTACACAGTTCAAAATATATATGCAACACTGTCAAATAATTCATACCTCACACTTGGAGAAAATATCAAGCACCTTACAAACATAATTGTCACCAACATCAAAGTGTTACTTATTTTCAATCCTCCTTGGAATGATAAAATACCTGCTACTTGCAAATCCACTTGAAACATTACTTGACATGATGTAAGTGGTCATCATTGACAAGACAACCTGGAAATATTCACTGAAATTGTAAATGCCCTCAACATGATATTCCATACTGATAGATGCATTGTAAATGTACTAATAAATTTAAATGCTCTGTACATGATAAAAGAAATCACTGTAAAAGCTCATGCACACTGTACTGAGAAATGCAATGTCATGGAATGCCTTGTTATGGTCCTGATTACTGAAGAATGCACCTCAAGAAGTGCATCTCAATCTCAAAGAATGCATCTTAAATGCACACTAACCTCATACTAGCAAGTGAAGCATATACTGTTGTACATCACTTGTAAATACTCATACTGTCAATTGAAATGAAGTATACTGCCAAATGAAGCTTGAGTACTGTGCATAATGACTGTTCACTTTTTTTTGTCACTTGAGTTGTTGCTTCACATAGGTATTGCCCATGCAAAATAGAAAATAATTTCTTTGTACTAGACATTGTGTTCCATGCCACTCATTATGTAATCAGTGAAAATAACAAGAAGACTGAAAAATTATCAATGACACCTTATCTCATCAAAGTGTAATGATCACTTATTACTAAACTCATTGTCATTAAGGATTGATTATCAATCATTAAGAACCATCAAAAAGTTACTATCATGCAATTTCAAAGATGTTCTATCCTAATCACTACACAAACCACATTACCTATTCCAAAGCTATCCTATCAACAACACACTGACATCCTTGATACCCTGAGATCCAGTTGTGACATGAAGAAATTTTGCATGATGATCATGAAGGCATATTAGAACATGAAGGGTATTGACACATATAAGAATTTTCCATAATGAAGTTGTTAGTCACGCACTATTCCAACATAAAGGCATCAAATGACTGCAATATGAAAAATCACAGAGAGAGTAACATTTAAAAATTGATCTAGAAAAAATTCCATACACTATCAACTGAAGGGAAAAAAACATCTCAGTCCAAACACCATTTCACTTCTCTATCATAAAGGTTTACTAACACTGTATAGAATAAGATGCACCATCAACACCAACACTACAATGATACAAACACCAAATGTATACCATATCAAACAAATCATGAGACTTTCATTGACCACTACTTTGAGATCTTGTTTAAGTGCATACACATAATGGGAAACTTCTAGCATGAATTATAATGCAACTCCACTTTTGATCTAAACCACAAAGAAGTCTTATGTTAATGTCATAAAAGCCCTTACTATACCAATATTACCTTCCGCCCCTAAAGAGCACCTCATATATAATATCAACATCCAAGAACCAAAAATGAAGGACAACAATCATGAATGAAAAAGTATTTATTCCCTGTCATAAGAGGTGTCATGTTATACTATCCGTCTCATGCTTGCTACTGTCTACTATGATAAAGGTTTTTGTAATTGTGTTCCAGTCATTGCACATAAAGGTCCTGTCATAGCTTCACCACCAAGAGTACTGCCCATGTTCCTATATTGCTACTCTCTTCTTATTTTCTTCTTGGGAAAAAAGATAAGGCATTGAGCATCTCCCCCTATCTTCATGGCTCACTTTGAAGAAACAAATGATGTCTCTTGTGTAGTGTGCATAAGATCAAGATTTGTTTTTCCTAGACCTAATTTTTCTTCTCCAAACCCTAATAGGTTTCTTCTTTTTCTTTTTTGTCATATCTACCTCCTTAAAGTGATTAGGTGGCTTCACAGGGTTTTTTCTGCAATTCCATGCTGTGTGCCCAAGATTATGACATCTATAGCATATAACCTTATAACTAATAGGAGGAACAGAATCATATTCTCTTGACAACCAAAAAGAACTTCTATGATCATGTCTTCCATGCATCCAACAATTTATTTCTATGTGACCATCTTGGTTACACTTGTAACATACCACACTGTAACTCTTATTTGTCATACTATAAGGAATTTTATTCTTATTCCATTCAAAATCATTTCTACCATAAGTCCTACAATATCTAACTCTATGACCATATTTATGACATGAATAACAATAGCCATGAAATTGAAAATGATTGTACCTCTTTGAATGATTATGTGACCTAAAAGATGTAGATCCTATGAACCAGCTATCTCTTCTTCCAATTCTGTTCAAAGCCTTGTGTTGTTTTTCATTTGCAACCTTATTTTCTATTTCAGGAGCAATACAATAGTTCAAGTCTATCTTCTTTCTTGGAGTTTTCCTTACTTTGAAACTCTTTCCATCTTTTGTTGCAAACACTATTTCATGTTTAGACTCATCTTGAACTCCAGAGCCTTGTCCTTTTTCATATCCTAAACCAAAGATGTTTTTATGATGCTTTTGCTTATCTAACATCTCATTTAGCTTGTTGGTACTTTGATCAAAATTATGATTTTTTTGTACCTGCATCTTTTCACTTTCTAACTTTTGGCACTCAAGAGTTTTGACTTCAAGACCAGATTTTGTAAAATCAACTATCCTTTTGGGTTCTTCTATTTCTATATTTAGGCTAATAGTTAGCTTATTTGAATTTTCAGCTTGACCTCTTAAATATACAATCAAATTCCTTGCCTCTTCAAGTTCTAAAGAAACTTTTGCAAGATCAGAAAGTACCTTTTTCTTGGATTCTTCCTCTTGTTGATGTCAGCCTTTTAAACTTTGGTTCTCTTTCCTGAGTTTTTTAATCTCACCTAGGGAAACATGTAATTCTCCCTCAAAATCAATTTCACACTCTTCTATATCTGATTCATTCATTTCCACCACAAATTCATCAAGTTCTATATTAGAAATAATTTATTCTATAGGCTGTGGATTCTCCTTAGGCATTTCTACTTTTGCAGGCTATGATTTTTCTTTCTTATTCCTTCTACTTTTTGCCATATCAGACACAACACTCCAATACTAGGAACCCTTAAGTCGATTAGACTTGATTAATTAAGGGATTGGATCTGATACCACTTGTTGGAGTGGTGAAGACACTAAGAGGGGGGGTGAATTAGTGTCTTATATTGCTTTTTTCCTTTAACAAAAAAATGAGACAATATGTGCTCTTACAATTTCAATGATTAAAACATTCATAAACTGAATACAATCACAAAACTGAAAAAAGGAGAAACATTAAAGTAATTAAACACATAATATCATCAAACCAAGACAATAATATTATAACACTGTATTTGTCCTGAGTGGAAAACCCTCATGGGGTAGAAAAACCACTCGAAAATGCCTCACTAGCTTAATCTCAAAAAATCACTATTTACAATGCCTTACTGGCTGATTGATATGTCTCATTGAAAAAAAGTGCCTCAATGGTTGATTGATATGTCTCACAGAAAAAAAGTGCCTCACTGGAAATATATCAATCAATATCTTCCAATCACTATTTGAATTTCATAAATAGAGTATCATCTCTGTTTCTCTCTATAACATCCTTTGATCTTGCATCACTTAAGATTCAGAGGCAAAAACTTGTACAAATACTTTCTCAATGCACTACAAATTATTTTCATCCTTTTTGATAATGCTTTAAGTATAGATACCAAATATCATGAGATACAATTCTTTGTTCATATTACTGAGAAGAATAACTCTTAACAGAGTATAAAATCAACAACTACCAATTATATCTCTCTTAATCAATAACTCCTGAATATATTCAACAAAGCATAAATAATGTTCAAAATATGTGAAGAGAGAATGAAACGAAGACATCATAACTATCCTACAACCACTTTTACCAAATAACTATTTTACCACATTTTACACAACAAAACCCACAAGAGTTAACATGAATCTAGCATAGGCAGCCCACATAACCAAAGATGGATTGCAACTAAGTAGTGAAATCAAAACTCCTTAACCTTTAACACCTACAAAGACCTATGGGTTTTTGAGAATAAACACGCTTTAAACCCTTAAAAAATTCCCATCTTTGTAGAACTCGATTAGGATTTCAATCGAAGTTAGTCACAACTTAAGCAAGAACATTTTGAATAAACCCGACTAACAAAGATTTTTCAAAGGCTAAAAAAAAACTTCAAAGATTAAAGAACAGTTAGAATTTTACCTCTTCTCAGTAAAACAAGAACACACAAGTTAAGGAAACATAATACTAGATTTGCTGCTCATCACAAGCATAACTACCACAGTTGCTTAAAAGAACTACTTCCTGTGCGAAGCAACATTCCTCTTCCATTATTTACCAAGATTCCACAACTTGTTCTAAGTGGTCGCACCTCTTTTCCCTGAATTTTGAACAAAAATGATTTATCTTTTTAGGAAATGATTAGTAACAAAAAAGCATCATTATTATGCCGGTGTCAAACTTTTATCTCCACAAGCATTTGCAAAGCCCGATTGAATAATGATATTTGAAATAATCAAACATATGAAACCTTTTCAGTGAATTCATTATTCATTATATAAATGTCCCCTTGAGACCAAAATAACCATCAAATGAAATATAACATGGAGCACCATCCTTATGCCATATACTTATGCAATGATATAAATGTGCTTAAGTGAAGATTAATAAATTGATCACTGACATAAATCAAGATATGCCAAGAGATATAACCTCACCAACACTCCAAGATACCTTATTGTCTTTGACATTAATGCCAAGTTGTCAAACATGTTATCATCTTATCATATGATGCCAAAGTGTCACCATACATTATCAAGAGTATATGATATAAATGTGATCATATTGTGAATATGATGAGATCATGTGATAACTGAATAGCATTTGCCTTGACCTGAATGTAAGGACCTATTCAATAGTGAATATAATGACTGTCATCAAGAACATAAACACCAATTTTCCATAGTTACCAACCTTCAACCTAAAAGGTGCATCCATATCAAGCACTAAATAAAATACAGAAATACCATGTTGTACCAAGAATCTAATTTCTTTGTGTGTCTTTGACATCAAGGGCAACAACTAAGGGACAACAAATTTTTGGTGGGATTTTATTCTCCTAGATTTGATGTCGGCTTGTAGTGTTGTAATTTTGGGAATTCTTGCATAATTGAGTATAAATATAATGTTCTTTCATTCATTTTCACCTAAGAATTTTGTGAGATCATTCCTAATAGCAAACCTGAGTTCACAAGAGCATTCAAGTGTTTTTCAAGTGCATTCAAGAGCATATTATCAAGCATTTTAGAGAAACATTCAAGTATCAATCATCATGTCAAGGACTTCATGCATCATGTTTGTTTTGGACCTAACAATTGTCATGTGGTATTTTGTGATTCAAGCAAGCATTACATTCAAGATCTATCCAATTCAAGCAAGAGTTAAGATCTATATCCATTGGAGCCATCTCTTACATGTTTGCAACACTTTATTGCAAGGGTTTGGTGAGTGGCAACATTGTCATTTGTTCATTCATCATTCTCCATTCTTATTTGATTTCATTTCAAGGTTTGATTACCTTGACAAGGGGTTTGACCAAGAAAAAATCCTATACACTAACCCAACAACATTTATTCCCTCTCCTTTGTGTGTGATTTGTAGGTCTAGGTTGTATATTTCTTAAGGAGCAAGATTGGAGAAAAGTTGTCAATCATTCAAAGTTTTCAAAGTTGTCATCAAGCTTTGGAGAACATTGGAGAAGGCCTACATGTTGCAATTCAGTGTTTTAGATCCAAAAACCAATCAGGAAGGATAGAGCAGATAGAGAAGAGCAAGATCAGACTTTGAAGCTTCAGAAAATCCTAACTGGATTGATTCACCACTTCTAGTGAATGAGTCCCAGTTTCAGTCAAATTTCAGATCTTGCAGATTCAGATACCCTTTTGGTAGATTCCTATTCCCGCATAGTTTTCCAAAATTTGGATTGATTCGCCTAAATTGGTGAATGAGTCCCACTCAACATTAGAATAAGATTTTCAAGTGTTCCCTCCATCCAATCATTTCTAGATTTCCAGGTGCACACCTTCTATCTCAAATCCTTTTTTTTTTTTACTTGCATTTTTAGCTCATTTAAATCAAGTTTGCATCATATTAGGGTTTTTTCATTTCATCATCTCATTATATTTTCCAAGTCTAAACTTGGTGGTGAACCCCTTATTTGTTTACATTCAGTTTCTAGGAAAACCCTATTGCAAGATCTCTTTCTCTTTTGTATTGAGATCTCTAGGGTTATCCTTGAGTGGGATATCTTGAAAGTGGGTGTGCTCTATGTTCTAAACCATACAATAGCACTAATAACCCCCATTTTTAGAGGTTCTAGTCATGAAGGCTACATTTATATTAGAAACCTTTACAAGATAGAAGGGAGTATATAATTGTAGACATCTAAATTTGGACACTTAATTTATCCAAATTCATCCCCTTTCGTCTTATTTTCGTTAATTAAGTAATACTACTATTATTTAATTAATAACTTTAATTCTGCCAAATCCCTAAGGTATTTAATCAATAATACCTTATCTTTAATTCCTCCAAAATGAATAATTTAATATGTCACCTCCATTATTTTAATAATTTCATCCTTGATTAGGGTGTCACATCCTCCTTTTGCTTCCTTAGCCACCACCTAACCTCTAACCCCTCATCAACTTGTCTAATCACCCCCTTTAGTCAACTCTTCCCATCCCCAAGAAATTTTTATTTCCTTTTGTCTTCCCAAAGTCCTTTGAGGAATTTTTAATTCCACTCTCATCTTTCAAGGAATATTAGATTCCTTTTCTCTTCCCCATGTCCTTTATGACATGTGTCCTTGGTCAACTTTATTAAAGGCTTCCTCCTTTGGGAAAGGCACTCCACTTCCCCATGTGAATTTTTAATTCACCCTTTAATCCCCCAATGCACTCAAAAGGAATTTTTAATTCCTTCACTTCTTCCCACATGTCCTCTCTTTATTCTTTATTCTTTCCCATCTCCCCATGAGAATATTTGAGGAATTTTTAATTCCTCACATGTCCTCTCACCCACATGGGAACAAGGACCTCCTTTATGAGGAGATCTTGTCAAATCCCAAGGTACTTTGTACCCCCCTCCATGTCATGTACTATCCTTCCACCTCATGTCCACCTCATCTTTCTTAAGCCTCTCCCCTTGCCACATGTCAAGATGTGAGGGCTTGTGAGTTCTCAACTCACCATAGCCCTACATCTTGGCCATGTTGGAATTAATCTCAACTGTCTATTTTTTCTAGGAATTCTCAAAATCCCTATAAATACCCCCTCTTTTCTCTCATTTTAGGAGGGAGATCATTTTGTGAGCCAAACTCTTGCAATTTTATTTCTCAATCTACACTTAGCCATTTTCATGCTTTCATCCATTTCCACCCATCCTCACATCATCATCTAGTTTGCATATCTTGCCATCCAAGGAGCATACACATCAAAGATTGAAGGGCCAACCAAAGGATTGATTCGACACAAGCTATAAAGTTCCATTTGTTGTTTTTATCTTGTGTTGATTCCAACTTAGGCTAATCTTGAGGTGTAGGTTGTTTTGGTGTTTATTTGCACTCTTTAGTTTGTTGCTCATTTTCCAATGCATATATTCGACCTATCACATTTCTGGCATGCCTCGTGGGACCCACAAACATGTCTTTTTCTTTCACGTTTGCTATTTTTGGCATTTTTGCAGGTTCAGGTTACAGAGTGGCGGACCTGACCTCGTCGGTGGTGGACCTGACTCTCCGGTGGCGGACTTGACCTTCCATTGGCGGACTTGACCCTCCGGTGGCGGACCTGACCTTCCGGTGGCGGACCTGACCTCTGGTGGCGGACTTGACCTTATGCAGTGGCAAACCTGACCTTCTGCTCTTTCTTCCCAGGGCCACCATTTCCACACTATTTGTCCGATTGACCCCATTCAAAGGTAGTTCTTCTTGATTTTTCGTGCTCTTTCCAATGATATATAACACTTGATACTTTTGAGAAGTTGACCGGGGCACCTTTTTCTACTCCGGTGGCGGACCTGACCTGCCTTGGCAGACCTGACCTCCCGAAGGTGAAATTTCAAGTTTTTACCAATTGTTCTTTGGTAAATTAGGCACATAGTTTAATTAGAGGGGTCAACAAACCTTGTTTGGCATGCTTGTGGAAGGCTATTTGACGTATCCAATCCCCTTGTGCCATTTGGCGATCCTGGGTGACGAGAAATCGTAGCTTTCCAAGTCCTTTGAGTCACCCTATTTTCATTTTCTTAGTGGGACTTGCTTGGGGATTTCATCACCCCAAGGGACGATTCCAACCATGCGTACCGGCGGGGTATATAAAGGGGGGAGAGCAAAAGTTGTACCTCAATCCAACCACGTTGTAATTGGCGAAGCATCGGGATGACGTGAAGAGTTGGTCCGAGCCTTTAGTATCTCGCTAAGGTTCTCGACTCACACTTGTAACGGGTTGGTGTTCACGGTTTGGGCCTCATGTACTGGGTGTATATCGAGGACTCCTTAGCAACCATGTTCATCCTAGAGTAGAAGACTTTGTTGGCCATACCTGTTTCTACTAATCTTAGGGTTGTGCTGTCTGAATTGTCTTTCTTGTGCAAAACCAATCATTTTCAGTTTAGCCAAATCTGTTTATTAGTGTTTGCTATATTTTGGGTCCTTTGCCTTACCCATCCATCAAAAAATCAAGCTTAAACTTATCCTTTGGCGGACCTGACCTCATGCTGTGGCGGATTTGCCCTGATAGGCAACCGTATATGACCTTCCATGTGCACACTATAAACTCGTTTTCCTCTATTCAAGCACCAATCTTCTTGATTTTTCGTGCTCTTTCCAATGACATATAACACTTCATACTTTTGAGCAACTTTTTCTCTGGTGGCAGACCTGACCTCATGCTGTGGCGGACCTAACCTGACAAGCAACCGTATATGCCCCGCCATTTCCACATTGTTTATCCAATTGACTCCGTTCAAAAACAATTCTTCTCAGTTTTTCATGCTCTTTCCAACGACATATAACACTTCATACTTTTGAGCAACTTTTTCTCTGGTGGCGGACCTGACCCTTTGGTGGCGGACTTGACCTTCTGGTGGCAGACCTGACCTTCCGGTGGCGGAATTGACCTACCGGTGGTGGACCTGACCTTCTGGTGGTGGACCTGACCTTCTGGTGGCGGACTTGACCTTCCGGTGGTGGACCTAACCTCCGGTGGTGGACCTAACCCCTCCGGTGGCGGACCTGACCTCCCGGTGGTGGACTTGACCTCTCGGTGGCGGACCTGACCCCGGTGGCGGACCTGACCTTATGCTATGGCGGACTTGACCTTCTGCTCTTTCTTCCCGGAGCCTCCATTTCCACACTGTTTATCCGATTGACTCCGTTCAAAGGCAGTTCTTCTCATTTTTTTGTGCTCTTTATGATGATATATACCACTTCACACTTTTGAGAAGTTGGCCGAGGCAGCTTTTTCTTCACCATTTGCCTCCTCGAGGGGGGTATACCTTACCATTCTCTCCGTTTACTCATTCCGAGTAAACATTCATCCATTTAACACATCCTTTCATCATTCTGAACTTTGGTTCTATCATTCCGATCATCCGTTTACTCGTTCCGAGTAAACATTCATCCATTCAACATATCCTTTCATCATTCCAAACTCTCGTGCTATCATTTCGATCATCTATTTACTCATTCTGAGTAAACATTCATCCATTTCACACATACTTTCATCATTCTGAACTATCGTTCTGTAATTTCGATCATCCGCTTACTCGGTCTGAGTAAACGTTCATCCATTTCACACATCCTTTCATCATTCTGAACTCTGGTTTTGTCATTTTGCTCATCCGTTTACTCGTTTCGAGTAAATGTTCATCCATTTAACATATCCTTTCATCATTCCAAACTCTCGTTCTGTCATTTCGCTCATCCGTTTACTCATTCTGAGTAAACGTTCATCCATTTAGCATATCCTTTCATCATTCCAAACTCTCGTTCTGTCATTTCACTCATCCGTTTACTCGTTCCAAGTAAACATTCATCCATTTAACACATCCTTTCATCATTCTGAACTCTCGTTCTGTCATTTCGATCATCCGTTTACTCGTTCTGAGTAAACGTTCATCCATTTAACACATCCTTTCATCATTCCAAACTCTCGTTCTATCATTTCGATCATCCGTTTACTCGTTCCGAGTAAACGTTCATCGATTTCACACATCCTTTCATCATTTCGAACTCTCGTTCTGTCATTTTGATCATCCATTTACTTGTTCTGAGTAAACGTTCATCCATTTCACACATCCTTTCATCATTCCAAACTCTCATTCTATCATTTTGATCATCCGTTTACTCGTTCTGAGTAAACGTTCATCCATTTCACACATCCTTTAATCATTCTGAACTCTGGTTCTGCCATTCTGATTATCCGTTTACTCGTTCTGAGTAAATGTTCGTCCATTTCACACATCCTTTCATCATTCCGAACTCTCGTTCTATCATTTTGATCATTCGTTTACTTGTTCCAAGTAAACATTCATCCATTTCACACATCCTTTCATCATTCCAAACTCTCGTTCTATCATTTTGATCATCCGTTTACTCGTTCCGAGTAAACGTTCATCCATTTAACACATCCTTTCATCATTCCAAACTCTCGTTCTACCATTCTGATCATTTGTTTACTCGTTCTGAGTAAACATTCAACCATTTCACACATCCTTTCATCATTCCAAACTCTCGTTCTACCATTCTCATCATCCATTTACTCATTCCGAGTAAATGTTCATCCATTTCACACCACCTTCAATCATTTTGAACTCTCGTTCTACAATCCCGATCAATCATCTACTCAATCATCGTTTTCCCCATCCAAATCCTTTGAACTTTGTTTCAGGTTATTATCCAAATTGACCTAAGTATCTGATTTGATCGTCATCATCAACATCCTCTTAGGATTATCATCCATCCTAAGTTAATCATCATCGTCAGCCCAATCAATCCATTTTCAATCTCAAAGTGGATTCGGTGCCACAATCATCTCTTTATCATTTAATCCAATCAATCAACATCCTAAGTCACCTAAGATAATCTTTGAACAGGGTTTGTAGTCTCTTTCGTCATCAATCAGTTGATCTTATCAATCAATCATTGATCGATCTTATCCAATCCAATCCAATCCAATCACATCCCTATCCAATCACCTTCGACCCAATCAATCTACTTCCATCTCGAAGCAGATTCGGTGTCGTAATCATCCTTTGATAATCCAATCCAATTATCATAATCAATCCCATCCAATCATTCAATCATCCTAATCTGAACTTTAATCCAATCCCGATTTGGGCTTTTGTCCATTTCCATCCAAAATCTTTATCCATCCTCTTTATCCTTTCATCATCATGAATTCTTATCCTCCATCAATAGTGGTCAAGGGAAACCCTAATTACGTCAACGACGATAACGAAAGTCTTGTTGATCAAGAAGAATGTGACATAGATCCCCTTGACACTATCATTGCTAGTAAGTTTTCTCCACCCACATTCCAAAATCCAATCACCCCATCGAGTTATCTCATCATGTCTTCATCTATGCCTAATCACACTCCTTATGCTACCTTTGACAAGGGATGTCCATCATATCCATTATATCCTTCATCTACATCATCCCCTTATCCTAGTTTGCCATCACAATACCCCTATCTTGATCCCCCATCCACATCCTCTTATCTCAATCCTTCATCCACATGTACCCACTACCCTAATCTTCCATACCAATCCGCTCAGCCTAATCCTACATTCACACCTTCCTATCCTAGTCAAACACACCCATCAACTTACCCTAATCCAACATCGCATCTCCCTATATTAATCCAACACACGCATCTTCCCATCCTAATCCACCATCCCAATACCTTTATTACAACACGCTGCCCATATCTTCTACCAACGATCCACCATCCACGTCATCCTATCCTAATTCCCCATGCCCATATCCTTACCTTAATCCTCCGTCCAGTCTTAATCTTCCATCAAATCCTAGTCCACTAATCCATAAACCTTCATCCACTCCCACCTCGCCATCTCAACCTAGCGTATTCAAGTTTCGCCAAGGACTTATAACAAAGGAAACATCCCCCACTCCACACATTGCAGTCGTGGAACCATGCCATCCCAACCCATCATCCATGGTCGTTAGTGACGAGACCCTTCTCCATCCAACACCTATCATTGATGATACCATCACATCCTCTAAATCCACCGAGTCCCCATCTCCTACCATCACATCTACCAAATCCATTGAACACCCACCCTATAGGTAGAGTCGAACCATCGACGACACCCAAATCCAATCCACTTCTTCCACTCCTAGTATCCATTCCGGGAATATTTTGAATCCTCCATCCTTCCATCTTCCCCCTTGAAGAGTCCCCCATGACTCCATTATCATGCCTCCCGCACATAATGAGTCATGCCAAGAGCCTAATCCAAAGCATGCCAACATATCCCCTCCAGATCAAGATCCTACAATCCCATCTAGTCTACCGCAAGATCATAGTCCCCCATCCATTCCATCCCATGATCCTCTTGACATTCAAGATTCTACCGCTCCATCTCCATCTCCATTGCATGAGCTTGCTACCACAAAATCAGATCCTATCATATCCCCTACACCCTCTCCAGATACCACCCATCCAAATGCTGCTATCCCATCATCTCCTTCTCAGGATCCCCCATCATAGCCTAAAACTGCTATCCCCACACTGCTTGCATATCCCCTTGGTATTCTCACATTCTTCCATGGTGGCCTCCTTGCAGAAGAAAAACATAGTGTATATACCACCCATCATCCCCCACTAATAATGGACTCGCATCATGTTTTCAGAATAACAAAAATCCTATCATGGATCAATACTCAAGAACATGAACTATCAAGGAAAAGGTCAGGCCTTCACGAGCAAGGTATTTTAGAGCCCATCCAAGTTAAAGAACAAACCTACATGCAAGGTCTTGGATTATTCCCAAGACTCACAATCCTAAAAGATGTTGGTACAACCTCTAGGCGTCCTCAACAAGCCTTTTCCAAAGAACTTATGGCTCTTCCCATCGCCTCCGCGATCATATGATGCCATCTCCTCCTCCTCTATCGTATCACCTCAAAACAACCATCCATATTCCTCCTTCATCGCTCCATCCATTTTGGGTCCTTACATCCTCCATCCACCATCGCCATCCTTCATCTACTCTATCCATCTTGGGTCCATATATCCCAGATCACCTCCTCCATCTCATCCTTTCACCCATCCAACACCTATACATGTCATCCATCATAAACATCCCTCTCGCATATCCCATAATCAGGATCAACAAAGGCACATACCTAAACATCCCCCATCTACACGTAATCCCCATACTCCTACCTCCATTGCTCCACATCGTCCATCCCCTCACACCCATCCCATTGCTAATAAATGCACTTTGGATGCTAACATAAAAATGCACAAATCCAAACATCCACATGAATCTAAAGCTCCCCATGTCCCCTCTATACGACATGTTGAAGAAAAGAAAAATCAAATCTACAATCCAAATCAAACCCATTAGCCACAAAGGCACACTAAAGCAAAAATCAAAACCATGTGGATCCCAAAGAAAAAAGATGCAATGCCATCAAATGAAACATCTGTAAGAACATCCAAAGTTGCTAATCCAAAAGCTAACCATACCCACCTTTCATCTCCTAAGTCTATTTTGGGTCCCTATGTCCCAAAATTCACTATTCCATCTCCATTATCCCCACATTCTCCATCCATTAGTCCTCTTATCTTTTCACATCCATCACCACATGTGCCAATGTTGGTCCTGAACTCACCACCCCATCACACATCCACCCTATCATTCTATCCATACCCTTTCCAGCATCCCATTCATTACCCCACATATCTCCCCCATCAAATCCCTCTAATTCATCCTTTTGCATAATCCATTTCTCCTAATAAGGTTGTCCCAACATCCAACAGTCAGTTTGAACATGAGCTCTTAATACCTGATATAGAACTTGATGCTTGAGTCCTTCACCCATATCCTTATCGCATGTCTTCTAAATCCACTTATTCGCCTCCCTATCTTTATCCATCTCTTTCCGCATGTTATCCAAAAATCCAAAACAGTCAAAAAATCCAAAAAAGTCAAAAACATAAAAAAATAAAAATAAAGGGAATCAAAAAAAATAAAAATAAAAAAATCAAAATAAAAATAAAAAATATAAAAATCCAAAAAATAGTAAAGAAAAATAAATTCGTCCTATGGTGAAAACCACTCTTTGGTGGCACCTTGGATAAGTACCATGATGAAAACCTAGCAAACAAGCATCATGCATAAATCCCCATCTGCACTCGGGGGCAGCTTCCTGATATGTGCTCCCTCCATCTGCTATGCTTCCTGCTATGCTTCCAGCTATGCACCCGTCTTCCTCTTATACATCCTTTTCATTCATCCCCTCCATCCTACCTATCTTGCACATCCTTCTTGGCATATCTCATTTATCCCAATCCTTCCATCCTCCTTGTGATCTTGATAACAATGGGGCAAACATATAAGCATGCTTTGGACACCTCTTAGCATACATTCCCCTCATCTGCACACTATCCCAACTGTCATTCACACTCGTCTACCTTCCTTATCCACCTGTCATGCTACCCTCAATCTCCCTTCCTTACTCTTGCATCCTATCTTCATCCAATCTCACTCCTTTATTTTCTTATCCTTCTCTATTGCATCCCTCATGCCTCTTCACACATGACATATCTAGAGTGGGGGCATCTATCTTCATTTGCGATATAGTCCTTGGAGACATCATTCATTCCATCAAAAAAATCCCTTCCATTTCCCTATCCTTATCTCCTTATCAATATATCCATCTCCCCATCCTTATCTTCCCATCCCTCCACACAATCCTTATATCCATCTCCCCATCCTTATCTTCCTATCCTTCCATCATGGCATCCATTTTCATCTATCCAACCAGTCTTTTTCATCTCCAAATCCTTATCTTCCTATCCATCAATCCAACAAATCCTTTTCATCTCCCAATCCTCATCTCTTTCTCCTCATCCCATCTTATAATCCCTTGTCATTGGTATCTCTCCATCATATCATCCTCCCAATTCATCTTTTGATGATTTGGATAACTATCCCATCCCTGAGCTTTGTGTCGTCACCATCCTTTGATCCAATCCCATAGGTCTATCTTGTCCCATCGTGTCAGTCCAATCATTTTATTCCCTTATCTAGGGTTATCTCATCATCTTTTATCCATCACTTTTCTTTGACCTTTCATCGAACTACGTTGCCCTTGCGCTTTCACGTAGGCAAGGTTGATCATTTGATTCGCCCCTGGGGTTCCATCCATCATCGATCTATATTGTCCACTTTTCTCCTATTCTCCATCCTATCTTGGTCATCCATCAAAATCTCCATCATGGTCTGTCATCAACCTTTTATCGAACTACGAGGGCTCTGCGCTTTCACGTAGGAAAGGCTAATATTTGATCGGCCCCTGAGCCCCCTAGGTCACTAGCATGTGTCAATCTCCTACCTTGTGTCATGTCTCTTGTGTCGGTCCAATCATTTTATCCCCTTATCTAGGATTATCTCATCATCTTTCATCCATCACTTGTCTTTGACCTTCTGCCGAACTACGTTGCCCCTGCGCTGTCACGTAGGCAAGGTCGATCATTTGATCCACCCCCAGGGTTCCATCCATCATTGATCTATATTGTCCACTTTTCTCCTATTCTCCATCCTATCTTGGTCATCCATCAAAATCTCCATCATGGTTTGTCGTCAACCTTTTGTCGAACTATGAAGGCTCTGCGCTTCCACGTAGGCAAGGCTAATCTTTGATCGGCCCCTGAGCCCCTAGGTCGCTAGGATGTGTTAGTCCCCTATCTTGTGTCATGTCTCTCGTGTCGCGTCATCAAGCTACGCCCTTATCTAGCTGGATCTTAACAAATGAGATTCACTTGTATCATCAAATCCAATCAGTTTTGAATATCCTGCATCATATCGATCTTTTAGTTTAGTATCCACCATTGAGGTCTCAACAGGATGCATCCTTCCTAATAGACCTCATCAATCCCATCCATCCCCTGATCCTATGGCAAAGGACATTTGAAATTCATTGTGATCTTTTGATGCTTTTGGATTTTGTTTATCATTTGAGCTCCCTATCATCACTTGTCATGGTCGCCTTGATCCATCATATCATGGTTTGCTTTGACTAGTCAACATAGCGGTGTATCTTGATCTTTTCTTTGTCTTCTCGATTGCCCCACGTAGTACCCACCAAGATCCCTAAGGTTTTGTGTTACGCTGGGGCATCCTTGTGTGCTTGTGGTTATCCCAATACCTGGCCCCACCAAGGTCATCGTGACCTTAGGGTGTTAGGATAGCCTTCTTGTTTGATATGTTTGTTTTATGCATTAGACACTAATCTGCCTTGGTCATTTATACCTTGGTGTATCTTGTCTTCTGCTATAGAAAAAATCAGTGCTCCAAGGATGGAAAAATTGCATTAGGATTGCATTTCATCTTCCCCACCCGTGCATTCATCCTTCATCATTCTCCCCCCCACTCATATCTCGCACAAATTATCTAATCATATCCGCCTTAACCCCATCATCATCATAATTATCCATCTATATTCTCCCATATCCCCTAGGTGTTGTTTTGGGATGTATCTTTCCCTCATCGACAACACTTTCATCATCATCATCGGGAGGTATTCTTCCCTATCCTTTAGTGGTGTTTTGGGATGTATCCTTCCCTCATCAATACCACTCATTTTGGGTGTATCCTTCCCTATCCTCATCTTGTTTTGGGACCTCTCACTCCCTCATCAAAACCACTCCATCCATCATCAACCCCTTTTTTCTTGTCGCTTGACTAGGGCAGCATCACTTTCAATCCATTTGTGCTTCATCCATCTCCTACTGCTTATCCTTCCACTTGGAATTTAAAATTCCTTCTCTCATCCCATCACTTTGCATCATCTTTTTCATCTCCCCTTGCATCATCTCATCCATTTCGAGAGCACACCCGTGTCCTCTTGAACCCTAATGTCCTCTCGAGGGGGCATCCTCAATCCCTAACTTTCATCTTCACCCCCATCATCTTCCTTCCTAGTCACCCCTTTGAATGACTGGGGCATCTTTTCCAATCTAACCATCCTCTTCTAGGTTCTATGTTTTAATGATCTTTGAAATGATGCTACTTCGTAACACCATCTCAAAGAGGGGAAAAATGTAGACATCTAAATTTGGACACTTAATTTATCCAAATTCATCCCCTTTCATCTTATTTTCAAGTAATTAAGTAATACTGCTATTATTTAATTAATAACTTTAATTCTTCCAAATCCCTAAGGTATTTAATCAATAATACCTTATCTCTTTAATCCTCCTTTTCATTAAATGAATTAAATAAATATGTTATTTATTTAATCCCCTTTATGTCACATCTTCCATCATTTTTATCTAATCCTAATCCATCTTCTAATCTCATCATTAGGATGTGCACATGCCTAATCCTTGATTAGGAGGTGTCACATCCTCCAACTTTTGCAAGTTGGCCTCTAATCTTTCTTAGCCACCTAACCTTCCTCTAACCCCTCATCAACTTGTCTAATCACCCCTTTAGTCAACTCTTCCCATCCTCCAAGGAATTTTTAATTCCTTTTGTCTTCCCAAAGTCCTTTGAAGAATTTTTAATTCCACTCTTATCTTTCAAGGAATATTAAATTTTTTTCTCTTCCCCATGTCCTCTATGACATGTGTCCTTGGTCAACCTTATTAAAGGCTTTCTCCTTTTGGGCAAGGCACTCCACTTCCCCATGTGAATTTTTAATTCACCCTTTAATCCCCCAATGCACTCAAAAGGAATTTTTAATTCCTTCACTTCTTCCCACATGTCCTCTCTTTATTCTTTATTCTTTCCCATCTCCCCATGTAAATATTTGAGGAATTTTGAATTCCTCACATGTCCTATCACCCACATGGGGACAAGGACCTCCTTTATGAGGAGATCTTGTCAAATCCCAAGGTACTTTGTACCCCCTCCATGTCATGTACTATCCTTCCACCTCATGTCCACCTCATCTTTCTTAAGCCTCTCCCCTTGCCACATGTCAAGATGTGAGGGCTTGTGAGTTTTCAACTCACTATAGCCCTACATCTTGGCCATGTTGGGATTAATCTCAACCGTCCATTTATTCTAGGAATTCTCAAAATTCCTATAAATACCCCCTCTTTTCTCTCATTTGAGGAGGGAGATCATTTTGCTAGCCAAACTCTTGCAATTTTATTTCTCAATCTACACTTAGCCATTTTCATGCTTTCATCCATTTCCACCCATCCTCACATCATCATCTAGTTTGCATATCTTGCTATCTAAGGAGCATACACATTAGAGATCGAAGGGCCAACCAAAGGATCAATTCGACACAAGGTATAAAGTTTCATTTGTTGTTTTTATTTTGTGTTGATTCCAACTTAGGCTAATCTTGAGGTGTAGGTTGTTTTGGTGTTTATTTGCACTCTTTAGTTTGTTGCTTGTTTTCCAACGCATATATTTGACCTATCACAATAATAAATGAAGCAACACTAGTATCCGAGAAAGAAAATGAATTTACTCATTTATGACATCAACGATTAGGTCATATAAGCAAGAAAGTGTTGAAGGTATTGTTAAACTGTAAGTTACTTCCAAATCTAAAACCTTTAAATTTGAATTTTTGTAAGCATTGTGTTTATGGCAAGAAATCTAGATAGAAGTTTAAAGTAGATAGTCATACAAGTAAGGTTATTCTAGATTATATTCATTTAGATGTTTTTGGACATTTTAAATTGGACCCCAAATTCAAGAAATATATCTTTGTTGGTTATGGTGATGGAATTAAGGGATACAAATTGTGAAATCCTACTACCCATAAAATCTATTACAAGTATGGACCTAGTTGGTTTTGTCATTGATGTCAACAAGCTTGTGTTGTCATTGGTGTCAACTATATGAGTAGAAAATTGTTGCAAGAGTATGGGGTGTCTATGTTGTTGCATCATTATGATGATTTGATTAGTTGCATTATGTTATCATTAGTAAGATACTGGTGTCAACTTCTAGTGTTACTTTGATAAGATTTTGTCTATGGATATATGGTTGAGTAAGTGATGAAAATGATGAGGATATATTTTTGGTGTTTGATTTCCAACTATTTTTGAGAAAATATGATAAAAAGAGGAAACACTGAGTTGCAACATTATTCTAGGTTGTAATGTATTGTTATAGTGTTGCTCTGAATTTCTTCTAGGTTGAAGATCTTCCTATGTGCTTTGGATATGTTGATTAGAAGAGTTAAGAGGTGTTATATCCAGAATTTGGTATGTTGGATCACTATGCAGAGGAAGTTGTGTTCACTAGTGTGTGAGCTTTGTATTGTAGAGGTGTTTGTGAGAATTTTTTTTGCTTCATATTTCTCTATAGTTTGGTTTCAAGTATTGTGAATTTGAAGGTGTGCTGATAGTATTTGTATCTTTCTTTAGTTGAAGTTGTTTCAGGCTTTTTATTTGAAAGTTAGTTTCTTAAGTTACAGTGTATGGCATAATTGTTTGAGTGTAGTGGATGTGTGCATTCTTCAAGTGAAAGTTGTCGCGAAGGAATTTGTTGGATTCCAGGGTATTTGTGGAATATTCTAGATTGTGTTTAGGTTACATTTGTTGTCCATGAATTGTTGTTGGATCAAAGGAAGCATGTACTTAAAAGTTTAATGGTGTTTACATGGGTAACAGTCAACCTTTGTGTTTACACTAATTGCAGTGGATGTTTGCTGTTTGTAGAAGTGTGTTGTAGTGTGATGTTAAAGATTTGGGTCCTAGATAAGGAGTGGTGTGGTCTTCCTTCACTTCTATCTACCACATAAGTGTTTGGTGTTGACCTAATTTGAGTTTTCACTGTTGATGCGCATAGCTGACCTTGGAGAATGTTTTCAAGGTTAAAGATGATATAAATATGAGTTGAGTTGTTGAGGGGTCCAAAATTTTACAAGAAGTGAGTATGACCATATGGCTAGTAGTTTTAATATGAAGGATCTAGGAGCAACAAAACACATCTTGGGCATGGAAATACATAGAGATAGGGAACATGGTAAAATTTTGTTATCACAACAAAAGTACATGTGGAGAAGATCCTCAATAATATTTGGTATGATGAATGTGAAACCAGTAAATATCCCTTTCGCTTCTCATTTTAATCTTTCTTCAATTTAATGATCTAATAATAAAGAAGAAAGGATTATATGTCTCGTGTACCATATGCTAATGTAGTAGGAAGTTTAATGTATGTGATGGTATGTAGAAGACCAAATATCTCACATGTAGTCACTTTGGTCTTGTCAGTAGATACATGGTAAATCCAGGTAAAGAGCATTGGGCAACAGTGAAATGGGTTCTTCAGTATCTTAGAGGCACAAGTGATTATTGTATCACCTTTGATGATTGTAGTGGTTCAATTTGTGGTTATTTTGATTCATATTTTGTAAGTGATTTGGAAAAAAAGAGATCTACATTAGGTTATGTCTTTACTCTTGTAGGGGGACCTATTTGTTGGATGTCAAATCTTCAAGAAATAATTGCTTAATCCACTACTAAGGTAGAGTATATGACTATCTCACATGCATGCAAAGAGGAAATTTGGTTAAAAGATCTTTTGGGTGAGTCTAGAAAAGTGTAGGACAAGGTGATTGTATTTTGTGATAGTCAAAGTGTTATACATCTAACTAAAAATCTAGCTTATCGTATTAGGACTAAGCATATTGCAATTAAATACCATTTTGTAAGATAGGTGATTAATGAAGGTGCAATAGCTCTTGAGAAATTTCATACACTAGAAAATTGTCCAAACATATTTACAAAACTTGTACAGTTAGAGAAGTTGAAGTGGTGTTTGACTTCTCTTGGCTTGCAGAAAAGGTGATGAATGGGCATGGGTAAGCATCAAGTAAATTATTGTGATTGTTGAATATGACAACAATAAAATAGAATGAAATCAAAATCTTATCTTTGAAAAAGAAAAAGATTTTAAAAGAATGAAAACAATAAAAACAAATCAATAAAAACAAAATTAATTTTTTTCTAAGTTTGACACAGGTTAAAGATATTATATATATCTTGTTGCCTTGAAGGAAAAATCATTGTAATGAATTGTAATTGAAGAGCATAAATTGTGTGAAGATTGTTGAGCAATAAGAATACTGATATTTTCCCCGTGGATGTTTCCTTGACATATTGTCAAGGTTTTACCACGTAAATCTCTATCTTGTCTATTATTTTGTTATTCCATTTTATAATCTTCATTATTTTTTTGCAACTAATTTACGCTACAATATTATTTTAAATTTGTGGATTTTATGTTTTCACAACATGAACATTGTGTTTATGTCGACTTTAGTAGCAACCTCATCTTGATAGTATTTTAGATCATTTCCATGAAGCTATGGTGCCATGAATATAATGGGTTTGGGTTGAGCGAAACATTTTCTCCTCAATGTAGATATTATGTGCAATGATGTTCATAGACTTCAACAAACTCATTAGATTGAATTCATGCCTATCATATTTAGAGGTTTGTGTAGTTTAGAATTCTCAATATAATTTATTAGTATAGAAAAATATTTAATGAATTTTACATTCTTTTTTAATCACACTCCATAATTTATAGTGGAGAAATCATAATATCCATTACTCTCACATGTTTCACATCCACCTTATCTAGTGAAAGAATCATGATGCCCATAACTCTCAAGAAATCATAATATCCATTACTCTCACATGTTTCACACCCACCTTATCTAGTGAAAGAATCATAATGCCCATAACTCTCAAGAAATCATAATATCCATTACTCTCACATGTTTCACATCCACCTTATCTAGTGAAAGAATCATAATGCCCATAACTCTCAAGAAATCATAATATCCATTACTCTCACATGTTTCACATCCACCTTATCTAGTGAAAGAATCATAATGCCCATAACTCTCACATACTATTGGAAAATTAAAACCTAGAGTCAATACTACCTATTGCCCATGATAAGATCGACAAATACCAATGAAGCAAAAGAACCATTGAGCTTAGAAGTGCAAGTGGTAGTTATCAACAACGAGAAAGAAAACAAATCAGGAGTCTTTTAGGAAGACAATGACATGCACGAAAAGCAAGTTGCAAAACTTCAAAAGAAATCGACAGCAAATGGGTTGTGCGATGGACACATCCTGATCGGGATTCCGAGCACAAAAAGAAAGGATACAAATAGACTCATTTTATCTTTATATTAGTGGGGGACGCAATGCTTCACAAAAGAACAAAAAGCAAAAATGAGTAGTTGATATAAGGCGACTGCTGCTGAATAATAGCAACGAAAGTTTTGTATCCAAGCATGGCGTCCTACAGAAGTGGCATGTTGTGGGCAATCATGTTTTTGGCAATTCATGGAGGGTGGGCTGAGTCTGATACTATCACTATGGCCTGCAGTAATGCCTTATATCCAGACTTCTGCGTTTCATCACTGCCTAAAGCTCCCGGGGCTTTGGAGGCAGATTTAACCCAGCTTTCTGTTATTGCAGTCGCTTTGTCTAGTGAAGAAGCGAAACCAGTTTCTCATTTTATAGAAGAGCTCAGAAGAAGGAATCCCAGTGTTTCGGCTCTTGAAGATTGCTCAAATCTTTTGAAGGATACAAGGTATCAGCTTCATGATTCAGAGTCACAGTTAAAGCAATTGTGTAATGCCAATTTCAATGAATATGTTTCAGATGTGCAGACATGGCTGACTGCTGTAGATAGTAATCAAGATACTTGTGTGACTGGGTTGCAAGAAACCGATGTTGATGCAACCTTGGTTTCCACCGTTCAGGAGAATATAGATAATCTTACGATGTTGATTAGTGATGCTCTAGCTGTTGTTAACAAGCTTAGGCAGCAGGGACATATTTGAGTACCTTAAATATGTCAGAATATCATAGTATTTCGTAGTGAATATTGGAATAACACAGTTTAATAGAACTGTATATCTCATCAGCATATCAATAAAGAACAGCAGATGTATCTAATCTTCTCTAGTTTGCTATCATTAGATGTATCTAATCTTCTCTAGTTTGCTATCATTAGATGTCAATAAAATTAACATAATTATAAAGGAAGTTCTTAGTAACTATAAATATGTAATACATGTTTATGAATAAAATATCAGTATATGAGTTTATTTGCATTCTCTATTTGCAAAGTCTCCTGGCTGAATATCCTCTTAACTTAGGTTATTTAATTAATTTAATATAATAGTTAGAAATCTTTTTTTACAATTAAAAAAACTTAAAATATATTTGATATATCTGATATTTTGTGGTTGAATTTCAGTTATTGGTGGAGTATTTTAATAATTTAGATTAATCGATAAATCATATTTATTTTAGAACTGCTATATTTTTATAAGTGAAATAATAATAATTATTTTAAAAAATAAATTTAAAATTAATATTTTACTGAAATGTATGTTTTCTGATTATATTATTTAATAAAATTCATATTCATCAGAAATGTGAATAAACAAGGTTCTACTTATATTTTTTTAGAGAATGATTCCCACATGCATCTTTGACTTTGTGTCAGGTTATGCTTTTAGAAAGCAAAAGCATAGTTGATATCAACGAGTTAAGGGCTCAAATGGCTAGGACTTTTGATATGAAGGATCTAGGAGCAGGAAAAAAAATATTGGGCATGGAAATACACAAAGATGGGGAACATGGAAAGCTTTGGTTATCACAACAGAAGTACATGTGGAGAAGACCCTCGTAAGCTTTTGTATGATGAATGTTAAACCAGCAAATATCCCTTTCGCTTCTCATTTTAATATTTCTTCAATTTAATAATCTAATAATAAAGAAGAAAGGATTATATGTCTCGTATACCATATGCTAATGCAGTAGGAAGTTTAATGTAAGTGATGGTATGTAGAAGACCAAATATCTCAGATGTAGTTGGTGTTGTCACTAGATACATGGTAAATCTAGGTAAAGAGCATTAGACAATAGTGAAATGGGTGCTTTGGTATCTTAGAGGCACAAGTGATTATTGTATCACCTTTGATGGTTGTAGTGGTTCAATTTGTGGTTATGTTGATTCATATTTTACAAGTGATTTGGACAAAAGGAGATCTACATCAGGTTATATCTTTACACGTGTAGGGGGGCCTATTTGTTGGATGTCAAAGCTTCAAGAAACAATTGTTTTATCCACTACTGAGGCAGAGTATATAGTTGTCTCCCATGCATGCAAAGAGGTAATTTGATTAAAGGGTCTTTTGGGTGAGTTTGGAAAAGTGTAGGACAAGGTGATTGTATTTTGTGATAGTCAAAGTTCTATACATCTAACTAAAATTATAGCTTATCATAGTAGGACTAAGCATATTACAATTAAATACCATTTTGTAAGATAGGTGATTGATGGAGGTGGAGTAGCTCTTGAGAAAGTTCATACACTAGAAAATTGTGCAGAAACATTTACAAAACCTATATAGTTAGAGAAGTTGAAGTGGTGTTTTAGTTCTTTTGGCTTGCAGAAAAGGTGATGAATGGGCATGGGCAGGTATCAAGTAAATTATTATGATTGTTGAATATGACAACAATAAAATAGAAAGAAAGCTGAATCTTATCTTTGGAAAAGATAAAGATTTTAAAACAATGAAAGGAATAAAAACAAAATAATAAAAACAAAGCAATAAAAATAAAGCTTGTCTTTTTTTAAGTTTGACATAGGTCGAAGATAATATATATATCTTGTTTCCTTGAAGGAAAAATCATTGTAATGAATTGTAATTGAAGGGCATCAGTTATCTGAAGATTGTACTTAGTTTCTTTGATAAATAAGAATACCACTATTTTGCCCCGTGGATGTTTCCTTGACATATTGTCAAGGTTTTACCATGTAAATCTATGTCTTGTTTATTATTCTATTATTCCATTTTATAATCTTCATTATTATTTTGCAACTAATTTGTACTACAATATATTTTAAATTTGTTGGTTTTAGGCTTTCAAAACATGAATATCGTGTGTATGTCGACTTTAGTAGCAACCTCATCTTGATAGTATTTTAGATCATTTCCATGAATCTATGGTGCCATAATATAATGGGTTTGAGTTGAGCAGAATACTTTCTCCTCAACATAGATACTATGTGGGATGATGTTCATGGTCTTCAAAAAACTCATTAGATTGAATTCATGCCTATCATGTTTAGAGGTTTGTGCGGTTTAAAATTCTCACTATAATTTATTAATGTAGAAAAATATTTAATAAAATTTACATTCACTTTTCAATCACACAAAATCATAATATCCATAACTCGCATATTTTACATCGAAAGCGTATCCAATATGAACAAGAGCAAGCTAAATTTAAAAATCTATGGTTCACCTTTTATGAGAAGGCATGGAGACAATTGAAACTCTACCTGTCATTCGATTCCATCCACCGCTTTCTACTATTTATTAGTACCGTATAAGACTAGCAATTGCACCTTTGTGTGCAATGGGTACGCTGAAGAAATATTAGTTAATTTTGTGCCAATTTTGATTATAATGAATCTGAAAGCTTTACTTCAAAAAATTCCATGCTTTGAGACTAGTGGGCCTCAAGGGGTTTTTGACGGTATGAATTTTTCATCTAGCAAAAGAACTAAGAAAGAATGTTTTGTTCTTAAGATTTTTGGGCTTCCTAGTTCATATGGTAGGGTTGTTAGGCATGTGAGACCAGGCATGATATTGTTCTTGTTTGAATAGGAAAAAAGAAAAATGTATGAGGTTTTTGAGGTGACAACAATGGATCAATGAACATTGACTGCAATGCATTCAAGCAATTTGGAATATCATACCCAACATAGGTTTGCAATAGAATTTTTTTTATTTTTATCATCCAGTTTAGCCACCATGTGCTTCTATTGTCCCTCCATGCATTGTGACAACCGTTTTTGGAGTTGGAGGCATTATCCAATTTGTCATCTCTTGATGGTACTCTTTAACCTTGCAGATTCAGGTAAACAATCAAGAGTCTTCCAAACATTCTGCAATAGGCCTGGTCTCTTTGTAATATTGATAAACACAAAATCACATTAGTCAAACTAGCATTGACACTCACTGTGCCCATCATTAATTGTAAAGTAGTAGAATACTACTTATAAAGCAGTAAAGTAGTAGAATACGAACTTAGATTTGAAGGTGTAGTTTACATGTTTCTTATGTGCTTTTGTATATGCAAAAATATAGCATGGAAGAGGGAAGAGCAATCAATGGTTGAAAGAATTTAAATGGTCAACAAAGGATAACAACCGTTCGATTCTACTTTTTAGCTTTGTCTTGTTGAAAATTCAACAAGAGGTCCAATAAAAAATTATGATAGTTATCTCTTTAAAAGCTTACCATATAATTTATTTCAAATAATCGCCCACTTTTAGAGTTCCTCAAACATTTTCCCCATGTCTAGTCTATAGTAATTGTTGGTAAAACCAAAATTAGCACAATAAAGTCTTAGGAGACTATTTACCCAATAAATTTCTTTAATACTTACCAACTATTAATGTAACCCAAGTTCATCCAATGGGGATATTTTGTATATTCCGAAGAAAGGTAACATGTTTAAATATGGACAGGTTGTATATTATATCAAAATAAAATACAAAATCAATGGAAAAAAAATCCTTTTTTATGAAAGGGTGAAGAGGAGACCGGGTGAGAAGGAAGATAGAAGTTAGGATGAATATAAGGAAAAAAAGTTTGTTTGCTTCTAAGGATCAGAGGAGAAAGGATTTCAGAAAAAAGTGTCGAGGAAGGTGTCATTTTCCATATTTTTGAAAAAGAAAATACATAAAAGTTTAGAAATATTGTTGTTGTGATAAATAGGACAAATCCTTAATGATTGATAATTGTTTGTCTCCAAAGTTTGACTTATCTCAGAAAAAAATATTGAAATCTAACATTTAATTTTTTTTTCTATTCAATTTTTCTTGTGTGAAAACAATGCCACATTTATTTAAGATGAACTTCATTACTTAAAGTGGACACCACATGCAAAAAACTTATACATGACTTAAAGAAATGTAGATTATTTCATGTACAATAATTCACTTTATGACCACCTTCATTTAGGAGATTTTCTCTAAATATATGGAGATTTGTTCTTAATTATCTCAATGTTCTTGTTCATTGTTTAAAAAGTGGTTATATTGATTTGGCCAAATAGAAGAAATTATATTACAACATGCCTTGGTTGCTCAACCCTTAATTCATTCCTCAAAATTGCTCAATTTATCCACTCAATGTTCTTTATGTTCTCTTTCAAGCGTACTTTTTATGTAGTGGATGACTAAAGGCTCAAACAACCTATCCAAACACTAATGTCATTGAATTGTAATTGCTTTGTTAATTCTTACCTTCTTCAATTTCACTTGAAAATAACATTGTAATGATTTCTATGTGTATGCTTCCAAAATATAAATAATTAAAATCAAACACCTAGTATTAGAAGTTTATATTTCTTAAAAAATGAGATTTGAACTTTTGAAATATAATTATTTTATCAAATAAATTATTAAATTAGATCATATGGAGTCACATCTAGCTCAAAACAATGCTTTACGTTATAAAAAAACAATCCACTATAAAGCTATTAGATATGTATAATTTGGAAAAATGCCACTACTACCCTTTAATTTGACTCTAACTCTAATCTTCAATTTAAAATTTGCTTCCTTAATCTATGATATTTATAGTTGTTAGCAAGTCTTTGATTCCATCCTCACCACAATTTGCAATATTCTATTTATATTTGTAGAATATATAATTTTCATTAGAAGACATGTCATTCTCAATAGTGAGCTCACTCAAGAATGGTCCTTTCTTCAAAAAAATTGTTATTATGCATGGAAGGAAGATTGAGATAATAAAAAAAAGGGAAAAGATCCTAGTTTTTATTATAGCAATCTTTATGTGTGTTTGTAGTGTTTAATTGTTGTGTTCATAAATCAAATTACTAATATTTATGGAGCATATATGACTAAATACTAAATGTGGATAGTGTTCTAATCTCTTTAGTAGAAAGACACAACAATCTAGTTGAAGGAATGGAATTGCAATTAGGTGTGGTAATGGAGAATGCTTCAATATAGAGGATGTGGCCAATAAGAGCACAAAGACATTGCAATGTTAATAATGAAGACATAGAACACATGATGATTTAATGCCCTTATTTTGAGAAACAACCATGATAACTACAATCATTACCACAACTCATTAGAGGAACATGATTAGGTTCCATTACCAATAGGATCATGTTATGTTTGCAATAGAGAGAGAGAGAGGGTGAGAGATAGGGATAGAAAGAGGGAGAGAGAGGGGGAAGAGGGACCTCTTGAAGACCAAATTTGCACATAATCCTTTCAAGTGATTTCTACCAAAAAAACTAATCTGAACTAACCATAGGACCCAATGTGCATGCACAAGCATGTAGATGTAGATTTAAATTTTAAGTATGATACATTCAATTAAAATTATACAACAAAGACCATTTCTAATTTCCATATTAAAAGTAATATTGATATATTCAATTACAACTATGCAAAAAAAAATCTACATTCAAATTTCAATTATTATGATATCACATGATAATATGGTATTATATAAGGAGAGCCAACTACAATTTATTATGAATACCAGTGTTAATACGAGTGGGTAATTTAATCATGTATTTGTAAAATGTTTCAGTACCATGATGGTTGCAGTCTAAAGAAGACATGTCTTGGTCATCCCATCTATATGAAGGCTAATGGCAGTCAAGGAAGAAAACTCTCATACGTTGTCATACTATTCTTGTATCATATTGTACATAAACTATCTAGTATCAATCAAATTGCAATTATCCATTTATATGTTGTCTGAGATATCCAGTATCGGGTATGTTCATTCTTTCATACTACTTTCTTGTTGTGGATGGATCTTCATAATTGAATAGTTACACCACCCAGTTGAATGCTAACAAAAAAAATTGAAAATACTTAAGCTATATGTTAATTGGAAAAAAAATTAGTGTATTAATTTTACTAATCTCTTCCTGCAATAGTTAATGGTAGAAACATTCAACTCCAAGTTGGATGAAGAGAGTGCCTAGTGCATATACTTCCGAGCCCAGCTTGCAATTTTCCTTAAATCTCTTTGCATGTCCAATGTGCAACACAAATTTTAGCTTGTTGCTGAATGATTTTTCAACCAAACCTCTGCCAAGATTAGCATTCTATTAGTGCATAGATGATGTTAAATAGAAACTATTTCCTTCCCAAAGATACATTAAATTGAACAAAAAATTTATGAAACAAGAAAACAACAAAAAAAAGTACTTTCATCTATGTAAGAGACCTAAATGGTTTCAGAAACATTTGAATTCTCCAAGTACTCAATGTGCTCTACATTTTCCAGGTACTTCTACAAAGCTTTACCTTGATATTTTAATGCTAAGAATCCTTTAAAAGTGAATTTTAGATCTAATCTATATATAAGCTCCTTGTTTGCTGTATCCAAACTTCCAAACACAATTTAGGACAACTTTGCACAAAAAATAATAATTCAAAGTTCAGAGAGTACAAAAAAAAGTCTCTTATCCTAACTTGAAAAAAGCACATCCCAAACCACTTCAAGAAAGACTTCAATGCAATTCAATTTAATAAATATTAAAGAAGAGGAAATCAGGTCTTCAGAAAAAGATAATATTGCAGGCTATCTAGATTCAAGGTTTATTTCTTTGGAGGAGAAAATTGAAGTTGATGTTGTGCTGTGCTCACTTGACCAAGCCTTGATTGGTAAGAAAGCTTCTACCTTCCTTAAAGGTGGCATGCCAGGTGATCAGGCATGTGTCAAATTACCAGAAATCTAAAAAAGACAATTGATATTGAGGTGGACGAATTTGAAGGAAGTTAAAATGTTGTTGCTAATAGTAGCCAGTGTACTTTGGAACTAATGGTTTTAGACCTGCAATCAAAAAGTATTAAAGCTGGTGTTTGTGGTGCTGCTAATTTGTTGTATTATAATTTTCAATTAATTAATAAATACGGTCAAAGATGCATTCTCAGGGTTGGATAGACAATAGTGGTGTTTGGATGAGGATCTTGACTTCGTGTTTCACCTCCTATCTACTTTTCAAATTTTTGCAACTTTGTTTCATGTATTACCTAGATAATTCTAGGTTGTTATCTTAATGTAATTATTGTATCTGTTGCTTTCAATATGTATAGGGTTGAAAACATCTAAGAGTTACCAAGGGTCTAAGAGAAATTGGTGTCTCCATATTTCATTTGAAAGAAGGATTATCATATGTCAAATCAGGTGCCCATCTTTATCCATTAATCTAAAAAATAAAAACATGAAGATTCACTCAAAACTATCCAATTGAATCCCCATAGAACACAATATATTTGATATACTGCAAAAATATCACTTAAACCTAAACCTTAAACTTAAATCCTATAATTTTTTTAAACAATTTACCTCATCAATTCTTTCATAGAACTAACCAATATTTATTTTATTTCTTCAATTGAAAAAGACATCTTTTGCAATTTCAAAGATCTAGAAAATAGATGTCAATAGGTACTATAGACAGTGTAAGAGGAAGACATGCCCTACCATAATTTGTGAAATTGGTTTTGAGTATGTAATCCACATTTGCAGGATCAGTAGTATAAACATAGCTATGAGTAGGATAAGCTAATATGTATTTTTTATGTTGGTAGTGATGATCAACATAGAAATCATGTATCCTCTTAAAATTGAGAATATGACCAACTATTGTAGCAGCCACGGGTGGGTATGAATGACTACTCCACTTGCTTTTGAAAATGTTCTGCAGAAAAATCAGAGAAGCAAGTGCAAGAGGGGGTAATACAGTTGCTGCTGCAAATATGCTCAACACCATTCTTCTTGTTCAACACAAAAGAAGTGAAAAATTAGAATAGATATTAAAAGGTACTCTGATGCTAAACTATTTGGGTGCCCAGGGTTGTTTTAAGCTTTTTGTGTAGTGGGTGTCCATAAGCAGTGGAAAATTGAAATTGGGACGAAAACCTCAAATTTTAGATACTCTTGCAGATTGTTTGTCTTGGGTCTGATTGGTAGATGCATGGACAAAGAGTGAGTTATAAAAAAAACCTTTAAAATGGGTGTTTCCAATAATCTTCTAAAAACAAATAAATTAAAATAAGATAAACATACCCGTTATCACATAAATGTTAAGATCCGTAAAATTTCAAACCATTGGATTTCAAACCCTGTAATTTCAAACCTTAAAAAATAAGGGATAGTACATGTTGATGCACCCAAGTTTTGTATGCACTCTTAATCAAGCATCTAAAAATATTGGGGTTTTAGCACTACTCAATTGTTTAGTTCAGGGCAAAAAATTTGCAGGATTTTAAATGAAAAGATTAGGATAAACCTTGACAGTTATGTAAACCTTTTCCCCTTCTCCAAATCTCTCTACAATTGAATGGTCAACCTGTACTTTGCAAAAATATTCACACCGCTCAATTACTAAGTTCACCTTGATCCCAAGTCCTAAATGAAATTATAGTTAGCTATATTATGACTCTCCAGTACTCTTAGAGAGACATTCTTTTTGTTTAAGGAAAAAGAAACAAAACTTCCATATGTTGTTTTATCAACATCTGTTTTCAAAGAGGGTCTACACATGAAAAAATTTCACGCTTTCAGTGTTGCAGATTAATGTTTGAAAGACTTATTTTATATTTTACAATTAATTTGTTGGAAAGCTTACCTACTTTGTTCACTACACATTAGTATTTTCATGTTGTTTTGATGAAGGACAGCCCTAAAAGGATGGTAGTTTGTTCAACCAAATCCTTAGAAGCCAACGCCAGAAGCCAAATGGACCAACCATAGCCTTTGAAGATGATTCATCCTGACTACATAGTTGTTGAGCATCTAGATTGGCATCAATCTTCTCTAAATCTATAAGACTTGGAAGATCAAAAGAAACATCTAACCTAATCACAATAACAAATAGTCTGAAATAAGACCCAAAACACTTCAGGAACTAAAAATGAAGTCATATTAATATCTTAAATCCACTGAAATGGATTAAAATATGAACTAGAGCTATTCTTGTCCCAGACTTCTTATAATGGTTCACTTGTCTAATGACATAAACATAAAGATAAAATAGTGTACACATTTTTATATTTGAATTTAAGCTATAAATTACACAAATGCCATATTTCAAACAAAATGTCATACTGTTGGGAAAATAAGAGGAGAACAACTAAAATAGTTCAACTACCAAACAAAGACATAAAAAACTACAAGCTAAATCCAAAATCATTTTCAACTACTTGAAAGTTCTTCATAATCAACAAGTTTCACAAGTGGGTGTCAGTTGAAAAGCCTTGAGCCCACCGACATAACCAAGGCTCGGGGTGGATTTACATGTGCAGTTGGAAAAATACCCTATTTATGTTTTTTTTCAAGCAAGCTAATTTATGAACCTTATAGTAAAGCTTAACTAATGTGGATTTTATATCAATACATTTTAATATACAACTTTGGAAATAAGGAAACAATAAATTTGAACACCCTATGCAATAATGCACATTAAACAAAGAGTAAAATTATTCTTAATTTTCTAGCTCATTGACTACAATAGCTTTTATACAACAAGAAAATAATCTTTTATTTCACTTTCTATATAAAATTCTAATACAAGCAATTGCACCTTAATGAGCTCAACTCTTAGAGAGGTAGATCAAAGATGTATAGACCTTTTCAATTTAAAAGAATCAATAAGTGACCCTGACTCCTTGATATCTCAGAATTTCTCCTATAAGCTCACCTTTTCCAGAACCAATATACCTTCCACATATCTCTCCATTTTTGATGAAAAAGGAAAGTGGGCACTTCTACAACTTTCATGGTTCTCAAAAATTCCATGCATTCTTCATTTTCATCTCCATTCATCCTTGCAAACACAGTGGTTTCAACCATGCTCTTGGCAAGCTTGACCACGGTTGGGTAGACCTACATCCAAAACAATCAGTTTATGATCCTCCACATGCCTATTGATCAATGCTTCTACATCCTGTCTGTTGTGGAGTTGATGGATAGGAGCATTTGTATCACCATAATACAAAACATCACCGTATAACTGGTCTAGACCTATGCCTTCCTCTTCATATAATTTTCCATGCTCTTGTAAAATTTGAAATGAGGGACATATGTTATATTATCTCTTATACATAGCTCCTTGGACTGCTTGGACTCATCTCCCATTACTAGAATAAACCTCACATCCGGGCATGTCCCACTAAGGTCTACCATGAATGGGTATATCCTTCTACTGTGATAGCTATGGCTTGCTACATATTCCACTACTACAAGCTTGTCCTCTGCAAGCCGCAAGGCTTCATCAAATTCCTATATAGTGTATTGCATGCACTTATTGCACCCTTTCAACTTTTGTGGCCTTCTCTTTCTTTTTCTATTGTGGGCTGCTTACAACAACCATACAGAGGAATCGAGGACTCATGGATTTGTGAGCATTCCATTGAAGGCCTATGGATGACTCTGAAAAGGGTTTGAGAAATTTTCCTCTCCTAAGTATTGAGGTGGTTCCATGATGAACTTGAGGCTTATGGAAATGCAAATCATGGGGTTTCTCTGGATTAACAACAATAGCATCACCTCTAATCAACAGGAAAGACCCACAAGCCATTTTCTTCGATTTACCACTTATGGAAGCCTCCTCTAACTACTTCACTTCGGAATTATGAAGCTCATTACCTCAATTATTGCTGAAGTTACTAGAAAAGAATAGATGTTGAATTGTACTATTGAGAAACTTTTGATTTTTCTTATAGAGAAACCCACTGTTGCAATTTTTTTTCCAAAAAATACATCCAAAGAAATCTTGAGCATGCCCATCATCTCCTCATAAATTAGGCTGCCTACACACTTCACTCCTCTTCGCTTGGAAAGCCTCACGTTTAGGCGTTTGCACAAATATCATCTGTTAAATTCATTAATTAACTCTGGACACCCACTGCAAATATCATTATACGTAGTTGTAAGAGAGGGGGACCACCGCATGCAAGACCCCAGGTCATGGAGGGTCAAGTCGCGAGAGGTTGCCCTTACTTACCTCAGCTAAGTGTATTGTTTAGGGTTATGAGGATGAGAATGATGAGGACTATGATGCCCCTAAATCACTTTGCAATCCTGAGTTTCAATGTGGGGCTAGGCGAGTAAGTTTTTAGGTCCAACTTTGTGCCTCAAGGAGCTCTCTACTTGAGGACGTCAATGCAAACTTTGGATGACAGCGCAACACACTGGCATCTCTAAAGTGCATTGTAGTCTATATGGTCAGACAACAACAGAGACAAGGTTGAACTCACCAAAATGACTAACGGCCTAGCTACTCAACTAAAAGGCCAGAATGACACTAGCAAGTAAACAAACTATTCTCTAATGTTGTAAAGTAAATAAGCAAGAGTGATGAAAATGAGGAGAATCTCACTGATGAACTCATTTTCCAGCTGATCCTCCGAGAGATCACACACCTACACATAGCAAGAGGAAAAATGTTGGGTGGCTGTATAGGGTCTTGCCTTAGTCAGACCCCCGTTTAGGTGTTTCCACCGCCATAGATAGCCAAAAGAATGAGATAAAGAAGTAATAACATAAAGAAAGCACAAGCACTACAAAACAATACTATACTACCTAACCAAATGATAGAGGATAGGAGAGAGAAGCTTACCACCTCCACCAAGAGCACTCAAGGATACTTGGGGGATAAATGAGAGGAACTCAAGCCTCTATAGTGAATGGTGTGGTCCCAAATGTGCCCTACTGAGTTAATGGAGTGAGATGTTGCTGCAATGGAATGCTTGGAATGTTGCTAAAAGTGTTGGATTGAATGCTTAAAGTGGTCAAGAGTGAGCTCAATTCTAGGAAGAAGATGAAATGCTTTTCCAAGAGATGAATTTGAAGAGGAATGGAAGAAAATGACCATATTCGAGTCGGTCAACTGAAGGAGGCGTTACTACTTCACTGCCAATGAGAAGAGTAATGCCTCTGTTGGCTTAGCTGCAAGAATTTCCCAGGGACATAAGCGTGCCACATGGATGTCTGCACATTGCGTGGGAATCCTCATTAGAAACGCCTCCACCGACACACAAAATAGGCGCCATGTGGACTGCCAACAGTGGGCTTAAGTAAAATTAAGCCTCCAACTATGGTTTTCTAAGGTAGAGAAAGGAAAAAAGGGGAATTGCACCTAGCGTGCAAATTCACTCTTATACATTTTTCCCCCACTTTAGCGAGCACAAGTACTGATGAGTGCTCGGTAAAGTAGATCAAAAAGACAGTAGGGTTAGAAAAGTATACCTGAACTGATGAGGAAGCAACACTCAGCTTGGCGTACTTGAAGGTGTAGGAGAAGCGAAGGTTTCCATAGCTCCTTGAAACTATGAAGTTGGAACAACAAAGCGTCTTACAGGCCTGTGGACCTGCAAGGAGGCAACCCCCAAGATCTCTCGCATGGAGGAAGCCCCAAGGAAGTAGACTCTGCAAAGTCAGGAAGCAGTGACACGTCTACCCTCAGATAGAGTGTGTCAAAAAGCGGTGACATGTCTACCTACAGATAAAACATGTCAAAAGTGGCAACATGTCTACTCATAGATAGAACATGTCAAAAGCAGCGACATATCTACCCGTAGATAGAACATGTCAAAAGTGGCGACATGTCTACCCATAGATAGAACATGTCAAAAGTTGCTGGTCATGCAAACCGTAAAAATTTCAAAGGGGTCCTTCAGGAACCCTTCAAAAGGAGAGGTGTCCACTCAAGGGACGTGTTGTTTGAAAGATAAGGTCTAGTTAGGCTGCCCCCGAGCTAGATGTGAAAGGGAAAATGGAATGAGCCTAGTCGGGCTGCCCCCAGACTAGATGTGAAAAGGTCCATTTGTCATGAAGGCCTTTGAAGGAAGGGTCCCTTGGGAATCTACCGCGAGGAAGAAGGGGGGTCCGCGCAAGGGACACACAATTGAAAGGTGGATGTTCTCTTAAAATGCTTCGTCATCAAAGAATCCTTTCAAAAAATGTTCACTTCATCAAGGAATTCAAAAGGAAGGATATGCCCGCATGTGAGGAGAAGTAAGAGTTGTTCTTGCTTCAGAGGAAGGTCTTTGAGTCCTTTCTTTATGAACCCCTGATGAAGGAAACACGTACCATTAGTGTTCCAAGTGAAAAATTTTAGGAAAAGATTCATTGGAAACAAATTCATTTTCTAAAAATTGAAGTGTTGAAGGAGAGTGTTGTCACACATAGGAGGGACAACTCAAGCAAAGAAGAGAGAAAGATAAAGAGAAAGAAAAAGAGAAAAGAAAAATGAAAATAGAGGGCATAGGGGGATTTGGTTTAGAGGGGTCAAATCTGTCCGAGGTCATATAATAATAGGTAATCACAATGCAAGGTGAAAGATCAATTCCGAACCAAATCAAGAAGAATGCATGGAAAACAAAGTAAAAATAAAAAATTGGGTCAACATGGAAGAGGAGCCTAAATGTCCCCAACGCTTTGCATTGTCCCTAATTTATCAAAAATTAATCACAAACATGGAAGAATGATGGCACAAATAGAAGAAATTTCATGACACAAAAACCACACCTATATCCAAGCACCAACAGGGGTGACAAGGGTCATCTAGGCACACATAGCACCGGTATGGGGGAGCACATCATAAAACACACACACAAGATTAAGAAAAAAGGGGCCTCCTCCTAACATTGATACCCTAAGAGGTCATCTGCTTCCAAATCTAGATCCTTGTAAGGGAAAGGAGGACGAGCCTGCAAGGGTGGAATGTTAAGAGGAGGAGCATCCAACCCTCCCGAAATAGGGCCAAGGAAGAGGGCCCCTTGAGGTCCTCTCCATAGAGCTCTTGTGGAGTCAAAGTCATCGATTTTGTGAAGATCACCGATAAGGCCGAGACTTTGTCCACGGAATTGAACATGAATCCCATGGGGGTACTGTGCCTATTCTCAATGAGCAAGGTAGGTTGTGCTTGAGATTCATCGCTAGGCTTGCCAAACGATTCGGGAGTGGTGACAAACTTAGGGGAAGCTGGGACTAGTTCTATCACAAGGACAAAACAAGTCATTATGGGGCCACCTTGTACGAAAGGTGGAATCCTCTTACGTCATTCATTTCTAGAAGGACCAACCTCTGCCTCTTTCTTCATTGGAGGAGATGAACTCCGCATAAACGAAGCTAGGGGTGCAAAGGAAGAGGAGGATAGAACCACTGCGGACATGACTGAAGTATTAACCATGTCCATGGGCTTTTGGAAGGGCTGAACATCCAGGATGGACATCAGCAAAGAAGGCTCCACTAAAGGAGCAATAAACACCTATACCTGTTTAGGGTTAAGCACATTAGTGTTCGCAACGGAAGCCAGGAATGAACTAGACTAAAGAGGAACAAAGGGAAGGGAGGAAGGAGACGTTGTAGGAGGTCCTGAAGTAGGAGTGGTCATTTCTTCCTCCTTCTGTTGCAAGGTGGCCTATTTGGCCAAGAGGCCCTTTCAATGGCACTTACATTCTTAGGAAAGGTGGTTCCTATGGCTCTTGGAGTGAGAAGCCAAAGCTTGCAAAGGGACAGGAGGTTCCTGCTCGACCATAGGAATGTCCACTATGACTGTTTGAGGCGAAGGAATGGGTTTTTGTATGGGAGCAGGAGGAGTAGGCTAAGGAGTGATGGAAGGAGTCAAATTGAGAGCCTCGACAACAGGACTCTTTTCTCTCACTACCTTAGGAGCAGGAACAGTAGGAGGCCACAAATTGACTTCTTTGCGAGAACCTTTCCTTCTGCCATACAAATAATACCACAGTCCAGGAAATTCATTAGGGAGGTCCATGATCCTAATCTTGGGTCTATGCCAAGGAGGGATCATCGGACTCAGTGAGTAACCACCGATTTTGATCATCCAATACTCTTCCCAGGAAAGGGGAGACGATGAAGCAGTTTGGGAAAAGGTCATTTTTTCTTTACCTTTGCGAGAAGGAGAGGGAGCTGTCATAGACTTCTCCTCTTTCTTTGGGGAAGAGGGAGCAGATGGTATAGCCTTCTCTTTTCCTTTGCAGGAAGGAGAGGGAGCCAATGAGGACTCCTCTTTCAAGGAAGGGGTAGTCGCCAGTATGGGCTCCTTCTTCTTCTCTTGGGAAGAGGAGGTGACCGATTTTCCTGTCGTAGGAAGGGTCAGCTTTGGCTCCCCTTTGCCCCTAGTTTTGTACTTCACATATTTCTTGTAAAGTAGGCTTGTTCTCAGAGGAAGCAGACCAACCGAGGAGGGCCAAAATTAATCTAGTGAATATCCACCACAAGATACCAAAGGTTGATATCCAGTATCATTCACTACATGCATGACACCCTCGTGGGAAAACTTAAAACATTTATAAATAATGGATGCAACCCCATTCATGAAAGCCAACCAAGGAATGCCTAGCTTCACTCTAAATAGGTCCGAATCTAGGATGACATAGAAGACTATGTCAATAGTCCTAGGTCCAACCAAGATGGACAAAGTGATTGAGCCATAAGGTTTAAGACTCATACCATTGTGGGTACGGATGGTAGATTTCGTTTCTTCGTATTTTTCCTTCTGTAGTGAGTTTAATACTAATGTTTCTTCGGTAATAACATTCACATGGCTCACGGGGTCAATTAAGAATCATGTCACGATGTTACCACTAACATGAGCGGGAATGTAGAGAGGTGAAGGTTTGTTGTTTGAGGGTAAATCTTGTGATGTAAATGCAACATCTGGTGAACTGGGTGTGGGTGGAACAGTGGAAGTTATCATGACCATGTTTACATAGGCCTTGGGCTAAGAAACATAATCAATGGGATTGACAATCATGTTAGCAGAGTGTGACGGAAACGGGTCCATGTCTATCTGCAATTCACTATTTTCCTTTGCCACTAATTTGTTAGTCTTTTGTTTGTTCCCATCGAGACAAATGCTACCGTCCGTGATGCAGTCTTGTATTTCATGACACAATCACATAAAACGTTCAGTATCATGTCCATTAACATGATGGTACTGACAATAGGTGCTCCCATTATACTAATTAGGGTAAGGTTCCTTAATAGGATTAGGGGGCGACAAAGTTATGATCTTATCCTTTAACAACTTTTGCAAGACGAAAGTATAAGGTTCAGATAACTTTGTAAATTTCTGGTTGCCAGGTACTACATTCACAATGGATTTTCCTTTCCCAGAGATTGATACAATGGACTTTCCCTCAGAATGGGAGCATGAGGAGGATCCCCCAAATTGAGCAACCATCTATTGATACTCTCGTAAAGCTGCACACAGTTGCGTGAAAGAAGCGTATTTCATAAGGGCGAACTTCTCTTGCCAAGGCCTTTGTAAGTTCCCTATGAACACCTTCTGTACATCCGAATTGGGCAGCTGATATGAGATTTGTGAAAGAAGTGCTTGGTAGCATGCTATGAAATTAGTAATCTTTTCATTGTATCCTTGCTTACATCAGACGAGATCCGGAAAGGTCATCTTCGGGCCGATGTTTGCCTAGAATTGTCTAAGGAATTGATTTACAAGTTGATCAAATGGGAAAATAGAATTTTCAGGCAAGGAATAGTACCACTCGAGTGTTGTGTCCTTGAGGGATCAAGGAAATAGCTTAGCCATCAAGGCATCATGATGGAAGAAGTTGGTGCAGAGAGCGTTAAAGGAAGACACGCGCATCTACAGATCTCCCTTACCACCAAACTTCTCAAATTTAGGTATCTCCATTCCTTGAGGGAAGGGAGTGTTCAAGATGGCAACCAACAATGGGCTATGTTAGAAAAAAGGTTGGAAAATAGGTTGGGTAGAGGCCTGGGAAAGGTTAGCTAACTGACTCTGCATCTTACCCATATTTTGAAGTAGAGTGTTCAGAATAGGGTCATAGGAAGATAAAGGGCCAGAGGAACCTCCCCTAGAGCTATCGCCAATTCCACCTCTAGAACCGCCACCAGTGTGACTTCCGCCAGAGCCACTACCAGAGCCTTCCACTAGTAGGGCCTCCGCTGAGACCACCACCATGACTTCTGCTAGAACCGCTTCTGCCAGCACCACCTCCACCACCACCACTACCAAAGCCTCCACCACCCATTATGCTGAGACCTCCACCACCGGAAGTGACAGAAGAGATGAAGCTAAAGCCCAATAGGACCTGATTCACCTTGATAGTTTCCAATTAATTAGGGATGGAAGGGATACTAATGGAAGGGACCTCATCGGCTATGTAAACGAAAGTGGGAGGCATTGATACTCCTAATTGTCCCTCACGTTATTTGAAGGTGACTCCTTGCACAAAGCTAGAGTTGCTTGAAGGAGCGCACACGTCGGCGATAACAACTTGAGCGACTCTAGCCATCTTCAGATTTCTTTCCAAATGGTTTTCAAGGTCGTCCAACCCTTTTGTAAGGGCAGACACATTCAGCAGGGATTTGAACAACCTCATGCTCATCCACTGATGATGGCGTGGGAGACTAAGGAGGAGTGAGAATGTGATCGGTTTCGTCAGTGAACCCCATTTCATTCCTTGATAACTTCTCTTGTGTGGCCAAACTAATAGCAGGACCAGAGAAAAGGATCGTAGAGAGACCAAGTGAGACCTTCATTCTATCCATCGAAGGTGTCATACACTTCTCCTCATGATATGCCCAGAAGTTGTGGATTGGGTTGTGATGCTCATAAACTTTCACAACTCTCAAGGTCACAACAACCATGAAATATCCAAGGGGAGTTTTTAACACCAATGGATGAACAGATGTTTGTTCACGTTAGGTTCACCAAAAATGTAAGAGAGGGGGACCATCGCGTGCAAGACCCTAGGTCATGGAGGGTCAAAATGCGAGAGGTTGCCCTAACTTACCTCAACTAAGTGTATTGTTTAGGGTTATGAGGATGAGAATGATGAGGACTATGATGCCCCATAATCACTCTGCAATCTCGAGTTTCAATGCAGGGCTAGGCGAGTCAGTTTTAGGTCCAACTCTTTTCCTTAGGGAGCTCTCTGTCTAAGGACATCAACGCGGACTCTGGATGATAGCGCGGCACGCTGGAATCTCTAAAGCACACTGTAGTCCGTATGGTTAGAAAACAACAAAGACAAGGTTGAACTCACCAAAATGACTAACGACCTAGCTACTCAACTCAAAGGCCAGAATGACACTAGCAAGTAAACAAAGTATTCTCTAATGTTGTAAAGTAAATAAGCAAGAGTGATGAAAATGAGGAGAATGTCACCGATAGACTCATTTGTCAGCTGATCATCTGAGAGCTTGCACACCTACACACAACAAGAGGGAAAATGTTGGGTAGCTGTATAGGGGCCTGCCTCAGTCATACCCCCGTTTAGGTGTTTCCACTACCACAGATAGCTAAAAGAATGAGATAAAGAAGTAATAACGTAAAGAAAGCACAAGCACTACAAAACAATACTATACTACCCAACCAAATGATAGAGGAGAGGAGAGGAAAGATTACCACCTCCACCAAGAGCAATCAAGGCTGCTTGGGGGAGAAATGAGAGGAACTCAAGCCTCTGCTGTGAATGCATGGTCCCAAACGTGCCCTATTGAGTTGATGGAGTGAGACGTTGCTACAATGGAATGCTTGGAATGTTGCTAAAAGTGTTGGATTGAATGCTTGAAGTGGTCAAGAGTGAGCTCAATGCTGGGAAGAAGATGAAATTCTTGTCCAAGAGATGAATTCGAAGAGGAATGGAAGAAAACGGCTATATTCGGGTTAGTCGGCTGAAGGAGGTGTTACTACTTCATTGCCAATGAGAAGAGTAACACCTCTGTTGGCTCAGCCGTAGGAATCTTCTTGCGATGTAAGTGCACCACACAGACGTTTGTGCCTCGCACGGGCCTCCCTAATAGAAACGCCTCTACCAACACACAAAATTGGAGCCATGTGGATCGCCAACAACAGGCGTAAGTAAAATTAAGCCTCTGACTTTAGTTTTCTAAGGCAGATAAAGGTAAAAAGGGGAATTGCACCTAAGGTGCAAATTCGCTCTTATACAATAGTAAATGTGAGTTGTGCTAGCATAGAGTGCAACTTGCATATGATTCAACAACAAATTGGCAAAAAAATGATGAACCGTTGAGATTCTTTACATCGTAGTCCATTGTTGCTCAGTCAATCTGCACCGTTCGGTGTGAAAAGACGTTAGAAAAACTCAGTGTGGGATGCCTTCAATGTAACAAGGAGAGCTTGGCATACAGAATAGTCTGAAAAGACAAGCCACCATAAATCGGATTTGAAAGAGATCTTCAATGAATTTTTTTTAGAAAACCCTAAAAGTAACTGTCAGCTGCCAATGCCGCCTAGAGCTCCCATCATCTAAAGAAAGTGAGATGATTTTGTGTGGTCAAGATTTAATTTCAAGTCTTGTACAAAATTAGAAACCATTGATTTAGAATTTTATGAAGCCTTTTGTGAGATAAGAGCGCCAAAGACGAAGCTGAGCTGCAGTGTGTTGCTCATCAAATTCCCCAGCCTAGTTTGTTGTCTGCTTTGGTGCATGCGGTTGAAAATATTGTTGTGCAAGTCCTGAGCACTCAAACCTGGCCACCGCCACAATACGATATTTCCTCCATACTTACCTTCTATCATGATATTTTCATTGCAAAGACAACCGCCGTTGAAATCAAAAGAGTTGCTCAATACTGAGTTCTTGATAGCTGTCGTTTTGCATGGGAATCACCTACATATCTGCCCCACTGATAGCATATGTAGTAAGAAATGCTTTTCCCATTTTGTGTCTTTGGGGATTGTAGTTGCAAGGCTAGCTATATTAGAAAGCTGTTAGTGAAACATTTGAAGTCTTGTGGTTATAATGCTACAGTTTGCAAGTCAAAGTGGAAGGCATGTGATAAAGTTCCTATTGGAATATCTAATTTAGAGCTGCAACAGGAAAATGCATTAAATGCCCCATCCAATGAAATCAAATTTGGGTAGTTTCTCCCTTGCCGTGTTTGACCACCTTGCTAGACATCAACAAAAATAATTGTGGTGGTTGAATTTAAATTGGGCGCCAGATTTTGGAAAAGCAACAAAAGACAAAAGAAGAATGTATTATTCTGTAGAGTAAGAGTAAGAGTAAGAGAGGAAGAAAGAGACAGAGACAGAAAATTTGTGCAGTAGCAATAGAAAGAATGTTCAGTAGAACACACAACTATAGATAGTAGAAGTTCAGGAGAACCTGCAGCAATAGAGAATATTGGTAGTGTTCCAGTGCTCTAGAATGTTCCCAGCACACAGCAGCACATAGAAGGAAGATGCGCTAGAACTAGCATAGTTTCTTGTATGAAGCATGTACAGAGATTTAGCTCTGAGTTTTTGAATGTAATCCTTTTGATGAAATAGAAAATCGAACATATAAATATTTTTTTGTCTCCTTGTGTTTGTTCTCTTTCAACTGTGCATGTTTTCATTCTTTGCCCACTGTAGTTGGGTTTCTTTTCCCAACAGATTGGTATTAGAGCCCTAAGTTTTCCAGGCATTTAGTTTGTTAAAGCCCTAGCTTTGTTCTTAGGCATGCAACTATGGAACTTTAGTTTCTGGGTATTTGGGAAAGCCCTAGCTTTCTAGGCAGTGAAGAAAAGCCCTAGATTTTATCTGGGTATTTGTTGTTCTTCCCCATTTAGCAAAAATGGCTAGAGGAGACAAAAGGAATTGGCAACAACCACCTATATTTGATGGAAAAAATTATGATGTCTGGGCAAAGAAAATGACAACCATTTTAGTAGCAAATGATTTGTGGGAGTTGGTTGCAAATGGGTTCATAGATGTGACTGACCCAAATGCATTTGCAGCATTGAGCAATGCTCAAAAGAACTCGTTGAAGGAGACAAGAAAAAATGATGCAAAATCCCTCAGTCTGATTGAGGCAGCCTTGGCAAAGGCTATCTTTCTTCGAATGGCAGCAGCTAGTTATGCAAAAGAAGCATGGGAAACACTTCAAACCACTTGCAAAGGGTCTGACAAAGTTAGGTCAATGAAACTCCAGCTGCAAAGGAGAGAATTTGAGACCATGCAAATGAAGGACAGTGAGTCCATTTTAGATTTTCACACAAGGGCTTCCACCTTGATTAACCAGTTGAGGATAAATGGAGAAACCATGGAAGAGCAGAAGATTGTTGAGAAGATTCTCAAAAGTTTACCCACAAAATTTGACTTGGTCGTTATTGCTATAGAAGAGGAAAAGGACCTCTCAACATTATCAATTTATGAGTTAATGGGTTCACTTCAAACCCATGAGTAGTGCCTAAATAGATCTGCTAATTCTTCCCAGGAACAAGCCTTCAAAGCACAAATAAATGTGAGAGGCAAGGGAAGAGGAAGAAATGGAAGAGGAAGAGGTCAAAGAGGCAGAGGTAGAAGCAACTCCAGAAGAGGAGGCTCAAATAGTCAGGAGGAGGTCAACACCTCCTAATCAGACTTCCAAAACACAAAGAAAAATAGCAGCTCAAATCAAAGATCTGATAAGAGCAATGTTCAGTGTTACTACTGTCACAAGTATGGTCACTATGCAAGTGAATGCATGAAGAAACAATATGACCAAGAGAGTCAAAATACAAATGTGGCAAATGAGAACAAGGCTGAAAATGAAAAACAATCACAAGTGTTCATTGCATGCAATCTTGCAGAACAGAGCAGCGCTGAAGTTTGGTACTTGGACAACGGCTGTAGCAACCACATGAGTGGTAACAGAGATTTATTTTCCTCCATTAACCACAACATTAAGTCTAAAATGAAAATGGGCAACAATGAGAAAGTTCCAGTTATGAGCAAGGGCATAGTGTGGCTACAAACCAAGCATGGTGAAGAAAGACAACTTCATGATGTCTTTTATGCCCCAGAAATGAAACACAATCTCTTGAGCATTGGATAGATGGTCCAAAATGGATATAGAGTGCTAATGGAGAAAGGGGAATGCATCATCTATGACAGAGATGGAAGAAAAAAAGTTGTGGCAGCGGTTCAAATGACAAAGAACCGAATGTTTCCCCTCAAAATGCAAATCTCAGCATAGTCAATAGGCTTGCAGTAGTCAACCTTCAAAACAATCATCCAAGACCCATCCAAGCTTTGGCATTTGAGGTATGGGCATCTAAGTTATTATAGTTTAAATATTTTAGCTAAAAAGGATATGGTTAGGGGCCTACCAACAATTGTAGAGCTCGATGGAAAGTGTGAAGCATGCATCCTAGGTAAACAATGATAGGAAGCCCTTTCAATCAGGGCATTCTAGGAGAGCTAGAGCACCACTAGAGTTGGTGCATTCAAATTTATGTGGTCCCATGAAGACCCCAACCCTAGGAGGAAATGTCTATTTCATGACACTCATAGATGACTATAGTAGAAAAATCTAGGTATATCTTTTGAAGAACAAATCAAATGGATTTGAAAAGTTCAAAGAGTTTAAGGCCTTGGCTGAAAAGCAAAGCGGCCACTATATTAAATTCCTCAAAACGGATAGAGGGGGAGAGTATATCTCTCATGAGTTTATGAATTTTTGCAAGTCTCATGGTATTTAGAGACAACTCATAGCCCGACATACTCCACAACAAAATGAAGTGGTTGAAAGAAAGAATAGAACCATCACGGAGATGGCAGCAAGCATGTTGAAGGCAAAAGGTTTGTCTAATGAGTATTGGGGTGATGTTGTAGTAACAACAACCTACATCTTGAATAGGTGCCCCACAAAGGTCATTCATAATAGGATCCCACAAGAAGCGTGGACGAAATGCAAATGGAGTGTTGATCATTTGAGAATATTTGGATGTGTGGCATATGCACTTGTGCCAAAAGGGAAAAATGCAGAAATTTGATGACAAAGGAGAAAAATGCATTTTCATAGGCTATAGTGAAGAATCCAAAGCCTATAGATTGTATAATCCCATCACCAAGAAAGTGGTGATCAGCAGGGACGTTAAATTCATTGAAAATGAGTCATGGGATGGAACAGTTGATAGCAACACGGGTATTTCAATTTCAATACCTCTTGAGGATGAAGAAGCTGCAGAAGGGAGATGCTCTGGAACTTTACAACAAGGTAATAGTTCAAAAAACAACAACAATAGCTCTGGAAACTTTTAGCAGGGAAGTTGCTCCAGAAACTTCTAGCATGGCAGATGCTTCGGAAGTTCACAGCAACAGTCCTCTTCATCAATCCAGTAGCCAAGTAGCTCCAAAAATTTTGATCCTATGCTTACATCATTGATGCCACAAAAGACAAGAAGTGTGAGGGAAATTTATGACAATGAAAGGTATGATGATTTAGATGAAAATTCAGATTTTGCTATGTTTTCTTATAGTGATCCAATGTATTTTGAAGAAGCTGTGAAGGAGGAAAAATGGTGTAACGCCATGGATGAAGAAATAGATGCTATAGTGAGAAACAAAACATGGGAGCTCGCTGATTTACCCAAAGGGAAATTAGTCATTGGAGTTAACTGTGTCTATAAGACCAAATGCACTGCTGATGGTAAGGTTGAAAGACATAAAGCAAGGCTGGTTGTTAAGGGATACAAACAACAGCCTGGAAGAGACTATGATGAAACATATGCAGATCAGTTGTAAGGCTGGAAATAGTGCGGGCAGTCCTAGCAATTGCAACCCAACATAAATGGAAAGCATTACAAATGGATGTGAAATCAACCTTCTTAAATTGAGTGTCAAAAGAAGAGGTATATCTGGAGCAACCACTTGGCTATGAAGTTCCAGGGAAAGAAGACAAGGTCTACAGGCTCCAAAAAGCTCTTTACGGGCTGAAGCAAGCACCATGGGCATGGTACAGTAGAATTGATTCATACCTTATGAGCAATAGCTTTAGCAAAAGCGGCAGTGAGCCCACACTCTACATCAAAGCAGCCAATGGTGAGATTCTTATTGTTGTTTTGTATACATAGATGATTTAATTCTCACAGGAAATAGTAATCTTTTCATTGTTGATTTCAAAGAGGCAATGAAGAATGAGTTTGAAATGACAGACCTAGGCTTGCTAAAATATTTCCTAGGCATAGAGGTCCAACAAATAGATTGAAAGGAATCTTTATTTCACAAACAAATTATGCTAAACAAATCTTGAAGAGATTTAGAATGTTGGATAGAAAAATAGCCCCAACCCCAACAACTACAAGTCTAAAATTAAGCAAAGAGGACGGCAGCAATAATGTTAACCCAACCCTCTACAAGAGCATGGTTGGAAGCCTCATGTATTTCACAACAACTAGACTTGATTTGATGTACGCTATAAGCCTGATTTCTAGGTTCATGGAGAAACCTAAGGACACACACTAGAAAGCAAGAAAAAGAATTTTAAGGTATGTTAATGGCATGAAAGACTATGGCATTTTGTACATTGCCTCTAATGAGTTTTAGCTGGCTGGATATATAGACAATGATTAGGCAAGAAATGTAGATGACAGGAAGAGCACTTTGGGATACTTGTTCCACATGGGTTCAGGAGCAATATCATGGGCATCAAAGAAGCAGCCCATAGTTTCTCTTTCCATAGCCGAAGCGGAATACATAGCAACAAATGCAGCAACATGTCAAGCTATTTGGCTTAGAAGAATCCTTGCTGATTTGAATGAGCAAAAAGAAGATGGTACAACCATATTTTGTGACAACGTATCTTCTATTGCATTGACAAAGAATCCCGTCTTTCATGGGTGAGCCAAGCATATCGAAATTCAATATCATTTCATAAGGGAGTTGGTTGAGCATGGAGAGATTCAACTTCATTATTGCAGATCTAAGTAGTAGCTCACAGATATTTTCACAAAGGCATTGTCAAAAGAATCTTTTGAACACCTAAGAAATAAGCTTGGTATGCAAGAATGTTCCAAAACTTTAGTTCTGGAAAATTCAAAAAAGTGTGGATGCTCCGAAACTTTGGTTCTAGGAAGCACAGAAAAGCACAGCACAAAAAAGACAGATGCTCCAGAACTTTGGTTTTGGAAGACACAAGAAAAAGGTAGATGCTCCGGAACTTTGGTTCTGGGAAGCAGAGAAAAGGACGGATGCTCTAGAACTTCAGAAAATAGTTCCAGAATGCAAAATAGATGCACACAGGCTTGCTCCGAATACTTTGCATAGTGCTCTGGAACTTTTGGTCTTTTGCTCTGGAACTTTTGCAAAGTAATGAGTGCTGAAAACTTTGCTCTGGAAGTTTTCCATCAAAAGTTTCAAATGATAATGAAGAGCAGAATGACTCAAAATTAAGGGGGAGTGTTGAAGTATCTAATTTAGAGCTACAATGAGCAAATGCATTAAATGCCCCATCGGATGAAACCAAATTTGGGCAGTTTCCCCCTTGCCGTGTCTGACCACCTTGGTGGAAAACAACAAAATTAATTGTGGTGGTTGAATTTGAATTGAGTGCCAGATTTTGGAAAAGCAACAAAAGACAAAAGAAGAATGTATTATTCTGTAGAGGAAGAGTAAGAGTAAGAGAGGAAGAAGGAGACAGAGACAAAAAAATTGTGCAGCAGCAACAGAAAGAATGTTCAGTAGAACACACAACTTCAGATAGTAGAAGTTCAGGAGAACCTGCAGCAGCAGAGAATATTGGTAGTGCTCTAGTGCTCCAAAATGTTTCCAACACGCAGCAACACACAGAAGGAAGATGCGCCAGAACTAGCATAGTTTCTTGTATGAAGCATGTACAAAGATTTAGTTCTGAGTTTTTGAATGTAATCCTTTTGATGAAATAGAAAATCAAATATATAAATATTTTTCTATCTCCTTGTGTTTGTCCTCTTTCAGCTATGCATGTTTTCATTCTTTGCCCACTGTAGTTGGGTTTCTTTTCCCAACAATTCTAGGAGATAAGTGAAATAGAGTGTTGTTTATTGCCCTATCTTGTTGTTAGTGTTATTATTTGTCTTTGCTTTAGGCTTTTTCTTATAAAAAAGAAGATTCTGAAGGATAATCTTTACAATTGTAGGTGAATACGAGTATGTGAATGTAATATTGGAAGGAGATGGAAAGGCCTCAGAGCATCTGATAATAGATATTGACTTTCAAAGTTACTTTGAGATTGCAAGGCCCACAGTTTCGTATGACACCATACTGAAATCTCTTCCTGTGATCTATGTGGGTGGTGTGGTAAAGCTTGTATGTATGTTTGCAACTTTGGGTTGAAGCTGCAAAAAATTCCCTGAAGAAGAACTCTATGCCCATCCCACCATGTAGGACACTTGGATATTTGAGGGCAAAATGGTTTTTGTCCAATACTCTATTCATCCCATCCTTTCATTACGAAGCTGCTAGTGGAGGCGGAGAAGGAATTCGAGTACGGTCAAAGGGGAACCCTTTCTCTTCCCTGCAAGTTCGATGATTTCAAATAGCTCAGATGGCTGATTGACAGAGAGGAAACCCTTAAATTTCATCATATATGCATTTGATATGTATATAGAGCCAAATTTGAGTGTAGGATGGAATTTTTATTTTATTTTGAGGTGTGTGTATTTGAATGTTGTGAGATGATCCTCTTGAGTACACAGATGATCATTGTGTAATGCATGTATAGATTTAATGCATGACTATAATTTTTCGTTGCAAATTTGCTTTGCCCAGCCGCCGTATGTCACATGTTCGATTCCTCCTGTGAGTGAAAGATGCCCAACTTTATGAAACGATTAGATTTAAGATTTTTTTATAAATACTTTACAAAAAATTCAAGATAAATAATATGTCACATATGAATATGGTGGGGTAGAGCTTTAATTCTTGCGAACTTAAGTGAATTTCATACTCTTTCTACTTTCCTTTGTCGACTTAATACGTATGTTTGTAGGGTAAAAGTACTTTTTGATTTTTGATATGTAAATTAGCTCCATTGGCTAATTCTAACTCCCCACTATTTTATTCCGCCCATAGTGTAGCATTAGTTGGCATGTTTGAACTTCTAACTTTGTGTAGACCCCACCATATATAGGTATATGGCTTCTAGTGATGATTTCAATTAACCTTAATGCTCATTGTACGATCGCTTTTGGTATTTGCAAGGCTTGATGGTAATAGGTAGTTCTATCTATTTTTTAGCATGCACCATATCTAGAAAACATCATCTTCCATTTTTGGTGACAAATCAACCATTATATTATCTTAAATTTAAGGTTTACTACCTCAATGCAAATCTAGTGAAAGGCTTAATCTCACAGCATTGGAACAATAGCTATAGCATGCACACAATTGTTTGGTTGAAAATTTGAAGCCTTGTTTCAAAAGAGTTATTATTTGCATGTAAATTCTATAAAATATTTCTTCAAAGTAAAATTATGGTCAATATGTAAACATGTTTTTCCACATATTTTATTCTATTGTCTCGCATCTTTCATTATGCTTTACAAAAATTCCCAACGATTGGATGCATGGCTAGCCTTGATTGGAGGGAAAGAAAAAGGCCCTTAGTAGCCAAATTAAGTGCACACATCCCATTTTGCACAATGGGCCATGCGTTATGTCAATCTTTTTAGCCATGCACATTGACCATCCAATCAATTATGACCTAACTGGCAACTTTAGGTCCTTCATTATTAATATTTATGGTTTTTCTTGTAGTGTGATAGGCTCAAACTTGTCAAGCTTTGTTCTAGTCATTTTCTCTTCTCTTAACCCATGCTTATCATTTTTTACAAGCTTTATCTCCCAAAGTTTAACAAAACACCTCAAAGAAATGTGGTGTCACAAAATGCCATGATTATAAGATATGTTCAATATAGGAAATGTGTTACAAAATTTAAAGCAAATGCAACTAACTATTGTAAATCAATACGTGTCAACCTTTAACAACATCTTCATTGGCTTTACTCAAATTTTGTAAGGACACTAGCACATATACTTATGTCTATGTGGCCCACCACTGCTGACCTACCCCATGTGTACCTCAAGTCATATAGAAAAGTCAATAAGCTCAACATGTTTGATGTCATGTGGCAAACAAAATTAGTTGATGCTATATAGAAGGAGATTACCAAGTACATATGCACCAAGTAGGTAACATGTTAGACAAGTCAACAAATTTTTAAAATATAAAAGGAATGCAATGATTGTAGCATATACACAAAATGGATATTTTGAAGTGGCTTTAGGAACATTTGAGCAAATGAAATCAACAAGAGTAAAATTAGACTTTGCAATCTATTCTAACATCCTTGCAAGTTGTGCAAAATGGGAGTTTTAGAACAAGGTGTGGACATCCATCAAAGCATAGGTGAAGGGGGATTTTTAACAAAGGCTTGTCTAGTATATTGATTTTTTTGATTCCCAACTATTGATGGGATTGAATGTAGTGTTTTCATTGGGACTCAATTTTCTATTACCCATTTTGCTTGAGTCTCTTCCTTTTGTGTGCCTATGAAGTGTGACCAAGTAGGTAACATGTAAGACAAGTCAACAAGTTTTTAAAAGATAAAAGGAATGAAATGATTGTAGCATATATGCAAAATGGATATTTTGAAGACGCTTTAGGAACATTTGAGCAAATAGAATCAACAAGAGTAAAATTAGACTTTGCAATCTATTCTAACAAGGTGTGGACATCCATCAAAGCATAGGAGAAGGGAGATTTTTAACAAAGGCTTGTCTAGTATATTGATTTTTTTGATTCCCAACTATTGATGGGATTGAATGTGGTGTTTTCATTGGGACTCAATTTTCTATTACCCGTTTTGCTTGAGTCTCTTCCTTTTGTGTGCCTATGAAGTATGACCCCTCATTAATTACCAATCTAAGAAGTTTTGATAAGGTTATCATGTTTATTGTTGTTCTTGATTCCTCCTTTGTCCCCAACAGGTTCCTTCTCTGGTGCCCTTTCCATATTTCAAAGAAGTAAGTCAATCTTCTCATGGTTCCTAGAACCATGGGAACCTCCAACATTGTTCTTGATTCCTATTTTCAACCTTCAATGAGAATGAAGATAAAGAACCAAGGTCGAGGAAAGGTAAAAGAATGAAGAAGTGTGTTTGTTAGAGCTTCCCATGGTTCCCTTCAATGAGTTATGGTTCTTAATGAAAGTCTCAAAAATTCTTGATGAGGTTGAAATTGTCAATAAAAGGGATGAATGGGAAAGCATAGTGGTGCTTCTTGATATGGTTGAAAAACCCGACAAGGGAAAAGGGGCACAAATGTGCAACTCATTGTGCATCCAAGTGGAAAACTATGCACTTATCCTCCATCCACTCAACCAACTCATAATGATGGTGTTGTTTCACCCAGCTACTTGAAGTAATTACGTACCTCATCCTTTAATATAATCATTTCATTTCATTGTTGTAAGAGTTGATATAAAATTCTTTATACCATGCAATATTTGGATATGGAGGTAGTCACCCAAGATCTCGGAGCTTTAATTAAAGCACAAGAGAGATCAAACATGATAGAATAATTGTAATTTATCAACGGATGCAAAAAAGATACAATGATCAAATGGATCAATAATATATAATGTACAAGTGAGACCTTAATTATATAGGAAAGGTGAGAGGATATGATATCACAAGATTATAATATGTGTCACAATCATCGTTCTCCTATACATTGCATAAGGGGTCAAAATTAAACCCAAACATCAAGGGAACAATCCCTAAAGCCAATATGTATTATCCAAACCCTTGTACATATGACCTACTTTATCCAATTTGGATGCAAAAAAAATTAAAACTAATATTCTAAAATGCTCTAGACTCAATGGTGTGTTCAAATTTCTAGTTTATTTATTTATTTCTATAGCTTGTCATTTCATTTGGCCTTCTAGTCATTTTTTGTGTACTAATCATGAAGCAAGTTGGGATGATGTTGTTACCTTTCTCTCTCTTATGTGACATGAACATTGAGTTAACCAAGGATGTGACCCCACCAACTAAAAGTTGTGGGCTCTTTTCAACATTGATATTCATTCTTGGGTTATGTGCCAAGGTTTTAATATGATTGAAACAGGCCTATGATAAATGTGGAGCCTTGCCTATGTGGATGATAGCTAGCAAATGAGTGCCTTGGTTCTTCATGTGCAATAAATTAGGACTTTTTGATCCCAATATCATACAACACAATACACTTGGAGTAATCTTAGAGTTGGGCTTGATATGGTACTCAAGTATCTAGATCGTGAGACATGTTCTCAACTCAATATATTTCCACTTTGTTAGTTGTCAATCTTTTCCAACGAAAACTTTGTAAAACATTTTCCTTTTAGAAATTAAGCAATACAAGGGAAGAAAGAACAAGATGTTTTCTACTTTCTATAAGCATTATTTACTTAGTTATTAGATAAAGGAGATTTAACAGGAAGGAAAAGGTTTTCTTTGTTTTCAATTTGATACTATAATGATTCCTTTCACAATAACTAATCATTTATCTCACCATCAAGATATAGGGATTCTTAGGTCCTACCAATTGATCTCATGTACTACACAAATATATGCAAAAAAAGAAGTCAAAATCTCGCCTACTTGACCTTCCACACCTCTTCGGTGTACCCATTACACACCAAGATGCAATTGCTAGTTTACATCTACTTTTAATCACATTACATAATATCTAGTGAAAGAATCATAATGTCCATAACTCTCACATACTATTGTAAAATTAATAAGTTTTAAAATATTTTAGTAGAAACCTAAAGTCAATACTACCTATTGCCCACAATGAAATCCACAAATACAAACCAACAAAAAGAACCATTGAGCTTATAAGTGCAAGTGATAGTTATTAACAATGAGAAAGAAACCAAAACGGGAGTCTTTTAGGAACACAATGACACGCACGAAAGGCAAGTTGCAAAACTTAAAAAAAAAAAAGTGGAAAGGCAAATACAAGATATGCATTAAATCTAATTTTGGCTGCAAATGGGTTGTGCGATGGAAATATCCTGATCGGCATTCGGATCACAGAGAGAAAGGACCAAACTAGACTAATTTTATCTTGTAAAACCTTTTACTATATTAGTGGTGCAATGCCTCACAGAAGAGAAAAAAAGCAAAAAGGAAAAAAGAGTAGTTGATATAAGGCGGCTGCTGCTGAATAATAGTAGCAAAAGTTTTGTATCCAAGCATGGCGTCCTACAGAAGTGGCATGTTGTGGGCAATCATGTTTTTGGCAATTCATGGAGGGTGGGCTGAGTCTGATATTATCACTATGGCCTGCAGTAATGCCTTATATCCAGACTTCTGCTTTTCATCACTGTCCAAAGCTCCCGGGGCTTTGGAGGCAGATTTAACCCAACTTTCTGTTATTGCAGTCGCTTTGTCTCGTGAAGAAGCGAAACCAGTTTCTCGTTTTATAGAAAAGCTCAGAAAAAGAAATCCCAGTGTTTCGGCTCTTGAAGACTGCTCAGATCTGTTGAAGGATACAAGGGAGCAGCTTCATGATTCAGAGTCACAGTTAAAGAAATTGTGTAATGCCAATTTCATGGAATATGTTTCAGATGTGCAGACATGGCTGAGTGCTGTAGAGAGTAATCAAGATACTTGTGTGACTGGGTTGCAAGAAACCTATGTTGATGCAACCTTGGTTTCCACTGTTAAGGAGAATACAGATAATCTTACGATGTTGATTAGTGATGCTCTAGCTGTTGTTAACGCGCTTAGGCAGCAGGGACATATTTGAGTACCTTAAATAATAGCAGGGACATACTGACTGTTGGCTTGTGAGCAGGGATATCTTTCAGGGACATAGTGGCTTGTCAAGCTTTATGTTTTGTTTAAAATTGTATTTTGAGATATATCATGGTACCTTGTATTTATAATTTTTGGGTAAGATACAAATGGAATATTTCTGATTTTGCACTGCAACTTTTTAGTCAGAAATATATTTCCAAGTTATATATGACAATTTTAATTTGTTTTGAACATTTACCCTATAATTGTATGAATTAAAGAAAAACATGCAAATCTTTGTCTCTTCTTCTGGATTTTTGTAGTGGAATTTCTCTCTTACTTCTGAATTGAAAGATTTTAGTAAATTCGATTCGATAAGTATAATTTTAATAAGTTAACTATATTCAATGAGAAAAAAGGAACCAATAAAAGGTTTTGTTCTTCCCATCCTGTAGTAATTATGCTGTACCCTTCATCACAGGAGTTCAAAAAGTCAGAATATCATAGCATTTGTAGTGAAGTCTCCTCTGGCTGGCTGAGTATCCTCTTAGAAATCTTTTTTTTCTTTCTTTTTAGTGATTATTTTGAACAATTAAAAAATATATATATATATATTTAATATATCTGATATTTTTGTTGGAATATACCACTTCAACATAATTATTAATTGTTAGAATAAGTCATAATAGAATTGCACGTATGTTGTGTATGTGTCATCAAATAATGCTTAAGTGTCAACTATGTTTAGTTAAGTCTAGTTTGTTGTCACTAGGTCCATTTTGTTGTCATAGTTTGTTGTCAAATGAATTAGCTGATTTATAGGAAGATTGTTGGGTTTTATGTATGTATAGATATGTAACAGACAACAGTGATTGATGAATAAAGATGTATGAGTTTACTTGCACTTTCATTCTTGTATTTTTGCTGCTGTTATATTTTTTCTATTTTGATATAGAGTTAATGGGAGGTCTTGTTGCTGTAAATTTGTGTCAAGTTTGATTTTTCCAAATCTTATTGAAAAGAAGTTTACTGTTCTGTAGCTTGCTGCAACCATAAGAGTTGAGAGAATATCAGTCATTGTTGAAGAACCATCAGGTGATAGTAATGATAACTTCATTAAAGATGAAGTAGTTTTTCTATTTTGAAGTGGCCAACACTTTGAAGATAGGGATGAATGTAGTAGAGGATAGAAAGATGCTCAATAGTTTGAAGTGTTTGGGGGTCGCAGAAACTATACCTCATTGGGGTTATGAGACGACGTACATGTGAGGATTGGTGTCCAATAATTCAGAGCCAAAATCTGAGTTTAATATCATACCTTTACAAGGGCGATGAAATATTTCGTGTGCAAGTGATGTGCAATGATGTTGGAAACTTGAATGATTGCAGTTGAAAATTGGAGAGAAGCTTTATAAAATTCCTACTAATTTGAAAATTATTTTAAAAAAACAACTTTTACATAATGATAAACTTGTGTTTCTATATCAAATATCTAACTAAACTGATATGTGATATAAAATTTTCCATAAAATTACTATAAAATCCATGGAGAAGCTGAAATCAAGAGTGCGTGTGCACAAACTATTTGAGTGGATGATCTGTCAAATAATATCTCTGACTGTTATTATATTTATCTTGGGTTGTAAGAGGAAGTGGAAGACACCAAGCAAATGGAAGTGTAACTGAGGTTGACAGCTTTGTACAGAGCCTGCTAGCCTAAAGTTGAATGGAACTACTTGTCGAATAGCAGCAAATATTTTAAAAATGAAAATATTTATTATAATCCCATTTTCAACACTTCCGTCATTATCTTTGCCTCTTTACACTGAAACACTGAGCCGAATCTTTATTATTTTTTATATTGCCTTAACCTTGTCTTACAATTTCGTTGTCAATCCATTTCCTTCCTTTAATTATGCGATCAACAAAAAATATCTGATAATTCTGAGTAAAAAATTATACTATAGTATATTTTAGAATCTTGCACAGTAAATAGGAGTTCTTAATTTTTAGATTTTAGGTTTTTGATTTAGGTCTGTGTTTGGGATGGGTTCAGAGTTTTTGTACTTGTTTCTTTTTTTTTTTTCTTACATACACTTCATCTATAATTTTAAAATTTCTAACTTTTAAAATTTAGATAAATGATAGTAGATTTATCATTTTCTTATTAGTAAAAATTAATGAGAGGCCTCCAACTTTTTAAAAATGTGAAAGTTTAATTTTTTTTTTTAAATTTGAAGTTTTTTTTTTAATTTTAATTTTAATTTTTAATTTACGATCGTAAATAGATAATTACATTGTTATCTTTCAGGATGCAAAAATGAGTCACGGGACCCCTATTCATGAGTGGCCTAACAGAGCTGGATACGTTTAACTCCTCGTGTATCTACCTATCTTGTTACAAAATTGATTTACAAAAAGGGTTAATAACATATTGCTTCTTGCTTGTTGTACTATGCCAAAACTGTTACTTGTACCTCCATCCTTTAGTCCTCTTTTTTTTTTTTATTCCAACCTTGTGGGAATCGCTGTTGTTTGTCTTTCCCGATGAGCTTCTTCAGATCTGGGTTTAGATACAGCCATTGATTTGTACTTACTACCTCCTCTTTGGTGATTTCTGATTTTCCTTTCTCCATCAACTTCTGGTATTTGGCTTTGGTAACCTCCACCATCAAAGAGACCTACAGGAAGACATTGAACAAAGTGAGTCTTCTATTAGACTCGGTAAGCGCCTTCCTAATGTCCTGGTACTTTTTATAATTCGTAGGTTCCTGAACAAACCATAATATTTCATAATATTTCAGCTGTTAGCAATAACCAATACATATTAGATTTCCTTTCCTAACCCTGCAATTCTTCCAAGAATAATTTCCTTTTTTTCTTTTTTCTTTTGCATCACCATATCCCACACCATCAATTAGAAATAGGCTCTAGACCTCCTTAGCAAAAAAATGATCAAAAAATAAATGAGAAAAGCTTTCAGTTTGCTTATAGATTTCGCATATGCTAGTATTGCCTTTAGGGTCAAAGTTAGGCAGTTTTTTAGGATGAACATCCATTTAAAACTTGATTTGTTGGGTTCCAGTATAGTGCACCATATCTATGAGAAGACCTTGTTCCAATCATTTTGGTTAAGATTAAAATTCCAACAACAATTTAGTTGTTCCACAAGATTAAGGTGGGGGAGGGGCGGTACCACAAGCTTGTAGAATCCTTTGGCTTTGATTTTTATTATATTCTCATTACTTATCCAATCAAGTTCCTGATTATTGTTTTGGATTTGTCTTTTATGATTCAGTATTATTTTCTTTATTTGCTTTAATCTTTCATAAGTTATTTTTTGAGTTTTAAAGGGTATATCAAATTTTAAACAGATCTCTTCCCTACTCAACAGTTGGCCATTGTAGATTATATCCTTAAAGATGGAGATACCCTTCATGTTCCACTCCTTAGCAGAACACCCTTGGAGGAGCACTAGGAGCTTGTTATTATGAAAGGTGTTTTAAAAGATAGATCTCAAGGGAAGGATATTGTCTAGATCCTTATCCACTAGGAATTGAATCAGAATGGCCTTTTTGCTCATTTCCCAAAACTTTCACAGGCTCTTGAAGATGTTGGACCTTGTAGGTGATACGGGGAATTGGCCAAACAAAAGATCGTACATGGGTAGATTCTTTAGGCTTTGGATTTTTTGGGGACTACATTTTTAATATTGTTCCTAACCAAGATTTTCCATGGCTCTCTTCCTTTTAGCCTTCTACAGATCCATTTCACTACAAGGGTTATACTTTGTTTCTTTAGATCTTTGAGGCCTAAGCCTCCCATCTGTCTCTGAATGCAACAAGTTTCCCATTTGATTGCATGTCTCTTTTTATTGCCTTTTCCATTTGACCAGAGAAACTATTTTATCCTTTTTTAGATTTCTCAATTTGGTAGCTATTCAATAGCCTCACTGAGGCATAGTAGATATTATATGAGGCCAACACTTTTTGGAAAATTTGAACTCTCCTAGCTATGGATAGCTACTTTTTCTTCTAAGCTTCTAGCTTCTTGATTATTTTTCCTTTCATCTACTCCCACATCTCCTTTAGGTTGGGCTCAATTGCAAACATAATGCCTAGGTATCTCACCATTTTTTTAGGCCCTCCCCATTGGAATTCATATTCTTTAAGTCATTCAAGCTGGTTGTTGTTCCATGAAAACATGATTGATTTTCCTTTTGACATTTTTGCTCCAATGACTTGATTGAAGAGCTCCATTTTTCCATTAAGTTCAAATTTTTTCTTGTTCTAGCTTTACAAATAAAGTTGTATCATCAGTGAATTGTATGTTCACAAGCACTTCTTTGTTTGGAAAAATGAGCCCTTGGACTTTTGGGATTATAGATTGGTCCCTTAAAATTTAATGGAGGGCACCAGCTGTAATAAAAGATAGAGAGGGAGCTAGGGGTAGCCTTTCCTTATAGATCTCTGTAGCTGAAACTCCTCTGTTAGTTCCCCATTCACCTCAACCTGTGTTGTGGCTTCATTCGTGGGTGTTTTAATTATTTTATAGAGAAGATTAGGGAAACCAAAGGCCTTAAGTACCATCATTATGAAAGGACATTCAATCCTATCGTATGCTTTTTCAAATTCCAAAAGCAACATCCCCACTTCTTGATTTGTGTTTCTACTCCATTCCATGACTTCCCAACTAGTAATTAGGTTTTCCAATATATTTAACTACCTTTGATAAATGTAGTTTGGGTGTTGTTGATTATCCTTGGGAGGATGCAAGTTAGCCACCTAGCAATTTTTGTAGCTATCACTTTATAGGATACATTGAGAAGGGTTATGTGCCTCCTATTTTTTAGGAGAGAATTGTCACCCTCTTTAGGAATCAACTTTATTATACCATGGTTTATACCTTTTCCAAGTGAAACTTTCTCCATGGCCTCAATGTAGACTTGGATGAGGTCATTGCTTATCCAATCTTTTTTTTTTTGTAGAATTATACATTCAATCCATCTACAGTAGGTGACTTTTCATTACTCATTGACAAGATTGTATTTTTGATTTCTTCTTTTGTTATCTATTTGTTTAACTTGGAGTATTCTTCCCTAGAGATCTTCTTTGGGATATTTTTAAAATGAAATTCCCTTGCTTCCTCCCCTTGTTGTCCCAAGCATTCTTTAATGAAAATATTTTTATAGAACTGTTGGAAATTTTCCTTAATAGCACCCACGTCCTTGGTCATAACCCCTTCATCCCAGATACATCCTAGAATGGTATCCTCACCATAAGAGAAGGTGGCCTTATAGTAATATTGTTCTTTTCCTTTGTTATTTCCCCTATAATGGTTAGGAATTAGATCCTTGTAAATCTTTAGGTCTTTATTTTTGGGACGAGGTTCAATGTCCACTTCTCCCTTTTTGATTAAGTCTTGTGTGATGTTTTTCAAGTCTCATGCAATTATTAGTGTTATACCCTAAATGATTTTGTGAAATTCATATTTGTCATTCTCGTTATACCAAGGGAGTTTGAAGTTGGGCTCCTCATTATTTTCTCTATCATTTATAATGATGAGGTTCTTTTGGACTAGTTTGTGTGTAATAACCTCAAGGTTTTCTCCCAAAGGAGTAAATTTCCTTCGTGTTTGGTCATATTGTCTTGGTGATCTCCTTTTGTTATCCTATCCTTGATTTTGTTGTTGGTTGTTTGGTTGATTAATCTGTGGATAACTGAGTTGGTTGTTCTATTGATAATTGGGTTGGTTTCTCTATTGATAACCTTGTTATGCTATTTGTACATGATTTTGTGGCATATTGGTAGTTTTCATATTATGTATAACCTTAGCGTTAACTGCTCCATCATTGGTTACATTCTTGTTTTTTTCCCATATCTTTGGTTTTTCATTTGAAGTAGAAAGAACTGATCTTTTGGGTTATAAATTTTGATTGTCCCTCTTGCAACAAGGCCTATTTTGATAAGTACACCTTTTTTAATAGTTTCTTCAAAATCCCTTGTACATAGTACTATGAGCTTGTAATTGATATCTGCATGTACGTTGGAGATAAAGACATCGATAAGTTGCTTCTATGGAATGGACAACTTGATTTTGCTCACTTTGTGTCACCATATTTGTAGGTACAAGGAAAATGATTCACCTTGATTTTGTTTGATTTTATAGAGGTCGGTGAATGGAATGTACTATTCTATGTTATATGAGAAGTGGTTGACAAACTTATCTGACAATTCATCAAATATTCTGATACCTAGTGGTAAATGTGAGAACTAGTCTATGGAGGGTCCATTGACACTCTATCAAAAAATTCTCATCAAGTAGGTGTCATTTTGTTGTAGTTCCATGCAAGATACTAAAAACTCATGCACATGCTCAATAGATCTCCTTCTCCCTATACTTGTCAAATTTTAGTATTTCAAAGCCTTTGTGGAAAGGTACCATGGATATATTTTAATCAAATGGATATGGATAATGTCTTGTAGATCATAAATCTTTTTAAGCTTTCCAATTTATATATCATATATCCTCTAATTGAGTGTTTTTAGTTGCACATTTATGTCATTGTTTGGTGTGCTTGGTTGAGAATTTTGATTGTTATAGATCTCTTGTCCCATGACATAAATGTTTGGTCATAAATTGGATATTGTGTATTCATGGGATCTTCAGGACCATGTTGTGTATAAGGCATGTTGGGTCCTTATGCATAAGGTAGGTTGGGTCCTTGCTATGTACCTTGATTTTTACTTTGAGGTGTTCCTTGGTACTAATTTTTGTTGGTATGTGGTGACTGATCATGCTATACTGTATAGCCCATGGTATACTTTACACCCTGACACATATCCTTGTCGGGGTCCAGGGCTGGGTTGGGCCTTGGGCGGGGGTTTGAGGGTGGCAGCCCCCAAGAAAAATTTTCCTCCTAATTTTTCGCGTCATCACCGAAAAAGGGAAAAATCAACGAAAAAGGAAAAATCCGATTTTGTAGAACCCAAAAATTTGGAAGCTTCTAAGCTTGTTAAAAGGGGTTTGGATGGGTATTATAGTATGATGAAAAACATGATTATTCGAAAGATTGTAATAGGTTTTTACACTAGATAATAAAAGTATTGGATGGCTGCAGTTTGGTGGATGTAGCCCGGATTGGGTGAACCACATTAAATTCTTTGTGTTGTGATTTATTCTGTGTGTGTTTTAGTTTCTCTGTTTATTAATTAAATCTAGCATTTAATTGTTAAATATCTGCCATCTCTAACCCTAACAAGTGGTATCAGAGTGGGTTGTGTTTCGATTATCGTCTGTACGAAATGTCTCACAGTTAAGTGGGAGTCTCAAGGTTGAGTGGGAGCAATGGCAGACGAGGGTAAGAGGGTTGAGAAGTTTAATGGGTAGAACTATCAGTTATGGAAGATGCAGATGGAGGACTATCTCTATTAGAAGAATTTATGGAGGCCATTGGAAGGGGAAACCAAGAAACCCGTAGCAATGTCAGATGAGGACTGGGAGATCTTGGATAGAAAGGCTCTTGGTAGTATTCGTCTATGCCTGGCACAATCGGTGGCATTCAATATTACAACAGCAAAGACAACTCAAGAGTTGATGGAAACCCTAGTGAAGTTATATGAAAAACCTTTTGTTTCAAATAAGGTATTTCTTATGAATTGTTTATTTAATATGAAAATGGTAGAAGGTGGGTCAGTAACTGATCATTTAAATGAGTTTAATATGGTCACCAGTCAATTAACTTTTGTAAAAGTAAACTTTGATGAAGAATTTAGGGCTCTTTTGATTCTATGTTCTTTGCTTGAAAGCTGGAATAGCTTGGTAATGGTTATTAGCAATTTTGTTTCTGGTTCAAATACATTGAAGTTTGATGATGTTGTTGGTGTTATTTTGAGCGAGGAAATTTGTAGGAAAAACTCAGGTGGAACATCCACATTAGGTAATGTTTTGAATGCAGAAAGCAGGGGCAGAGCAAAGGAGAGAGGAAACAATTCTAGAAATTGTGGGAAGTCACGAGGAAAATCAAAGGATAGAAAGTCCCAATCTAGAGATAAGAGGGATTGCTGGTACTGTGGTAAGCCAGGTCATTTGAAGAAATATTGTTGGTCTCGGAAAAATAAAGAAGGAGACAAAAAGGAAGGAAGTAAAGAGGTAAATGTGGTAAGTAATAAATTTGATGAGGATGCTTTGATTCTTTCCCTTGATAATGCTGATGATTCTTGGGTGTTAGATTCAGGGGCTTCATTTCATGCTACCCCCCATAGAAGTTATTTTCTTGATTATGTGCAAGGGGATTTTGGGCTAGTTTATTTAGGAGATAACAAACCCTATCAGATTGTTGGAAAGGGCAGAATCAAGTTAAAGTTGCAGAATGAGAATCATTGGCTACTACGTGAGGTAAGGCATGTTCCGAAGTTAAGTAGAAATTTAATTTCAGTAGGGCAACTAGATGATGAAGGTTGTGTTGTTACTTTTAGTGATAAAAAATGGAGGGTCACAAAGGGTTCCTTAGTGGTAGAAAAAGGTGTGAAAGTAGGCACCTTATATCTTTGTATAGGTCATATTGTTCCTCCTACTTTAATTATTATGGAAAAAGGTCAATGTTCAGGAATAGTTGTTGCAGTTCAGCAGGTAGAAGATCATACAGTTACTGTGGACTCTAAATCAACATTGTGGCATAATAGACTTGGGCATATGACTGCAAAAGGTATGAAAGTACTTCATTCAAATAATGTTTTACCAAGTCTAAAATGTGTTAATATGGATTTCTATGAAAGTTGTGTATATGGAAAACAAAAGAGAGTAAGTTTTCTCAAGGATGGGAAGCAAAAGAAAGATAAGAAATTGGAGCTTGTGCATACGGATGTATGGGGACTAGCTCAGGTATCTTCTCTCGGTGGCTCTCTATGTTATGTTACATTCATTGATGACGCAACTAGGAAGGTATGGATTTATTTCCTTAGGCAAAAATCTGATGTATTTGAAACTTTTTAAAAATGGAGAAACTTGGTTGAGAATGAGATAGGTAAAAAGATAAAATGTCTTAGATCTGATAATGGTGGTGAGTATTGCAGCAAATATTTTAAATATTATTGTTCCTCTAATGGTATTCGTAGGCAGAAAATGGTTCCAAGGACTCCACAGGAAAATGGAGTGGCTGAGTGCATGAATAGAACAATAATGGAGTGTGCATGAACTAGGAGATTGCATGTTGGGTTGCCTTTAAAAATGTGGGCAGAGATTGTAAACACTGCTGTTTATTTAATTAACAGAGGTCCCTCTAATCCTTTGGTTTGTGGTATTCCAGAGGAAGCATGGAAAGGTAAGAAGGTGAGTTATTCTTTTCTCACAACCTTCGGTTGTGAAGCATTTGCACATGTAGATTCTGAAAATAGAACCAAGCTTGATGCAAAATAAAAAAAATGTGTATTTGTTGGATATGGCATTGATAAATTTGGTTATAGGCTTTGGGATTTTGAAAATTAGAAAATTGTGAGAAGTAGGGATGTCATATTCAATGAGAAAGTGTTGTACAAATATCTGTTGCTGCAACATGAAAAGAAAGAAAATGATTATGCAGTGTTAGATGATATTCCAAACAATGATGTTTCAGTGGTTCCTCATGCTGGGAAACAACAACAACAACAAATACCACACACTCCTGTTAGACAATCTTCAAGGATAAGTAGTGTTGTGCAGTTTTCGCACACACGCCCCACTTGGAGTAGGGACCCTCTTTTCTGGTGTCTTTCGACCTTCAGTTTTATTGGAATTATCATTTTGAAGTCTTGACATGTTGGTCCTATTGACTTTAACCATGCCCTGAGGCTTGAATTGATTAAAATTGAGTTTTAAGCAAAATCCGGGTTTTCACCTTACTCCAGGATTTTTCAGCTCCGACGGATTTTCCCGGACCCTGGTTCTTTGTCCGTTTCTGACTAGATTCCCCCGAATCCGGGTTTCTGTTCGATCCCGATATTTTTTGGTTCTTGCGGATTTTCCCGGATTGCACCAAAATCCTGAACTTCGTCATTTCCCCTGTTTTTGCATTTCCGCGAAATCTATGTTTTTGCACATCTTGGGATTTTTCGAAATTCCGTTTTGGGCTTGGGTTTCCGGACTTGTTAGAATTGTCTTGTCACGCATTAATGACCAAGGTACCTTTGCTCAGACGAGTATATGGGTGGATTTAGGGCAGTTTTAATATCATTCCGACTTCATTGATCACTTGCTTTTGCTCTGGCGATCAGGAATTTTCGTTTGAGCTTTTTGGGGTTGATTTGAGTTGCTTGAGTGGGGATTGATTGGAACGCTGCTGGTTAAAGTCTTCGTTGCTGGGACATGCTTGTTACGTGGTTTCTTCTTCAAGTTCGAGTTTCATCCGCGTCGATCCATGGTAGGTTGTCGTTGGCCCTTTCGTTTGTTTGCGTGATGATTGAGGGTTTTTGCACCAAATGTTGATAATTTCGGGTCGGCCCTTGCTTGATTATGATCCCATATTTATAGAGTTAGGGTTTGACCTGTTTCTTTATGAAACCACATTACCCGTGCCCCAGTGAGCTTGTATTTGCCTGTTAAGATAGCGGGTGCATCCGTTTGAGGGGTCTGGGTTTGATTATTTACCCTCTTAGTACGAAATCTGCCATATTATGCAAAGTTAGGGCTTTCTTGGTGCTCGGCCTAGAACAGCGAATTTGTGACGATTTACCTATCTTTCCCTTGTATTACGTTGACTCCCACCCTGTGAGGATTTGGAGTGCCTTAGACGGATCTTCATCAATGATCTTTTAAACCTTAGGCTTACTCTGGTTTTAATGGCAGGAGGGTTATTCATCCAAATTAGGGCATCATAGTTTTGTCATGAAATCTAAAACATTTTGAGGTCTAAATTCATTTGCATTCTTAATCTTGTCGGTTGGCGTCGATTTCTAGACCATTAGAATCCAAGTAGAAGGGATTGAGTGATCATTTACTCGCCAGTTTGTGGGTTGTACTTCGTCCGGTTCCTGTGGTGTCCGCGAAATTCTGACGCACTCGGATTTTCCCGATTTTAGCTAATTCCGCGGACTGGAGTAATTTCCGAAACACTTCTACCTGTCCGCGAAAGTCCGTCACATCCAGTTTTTTTTGGTTTTCCTGTCTAGCGTTATCCTTTTTTTATTTTTCGAAGATAAGATTGATGGAACAAGTGCTAAATGCTTATTTCTTGTTGTCAATGAACAAATTGCATGATAATCTGATAGTTTTTTGGTTTAACTAACGATTTATTGGACAAATGGTGCTTTGGCAGCAAAAATCCATCTCGGTCGGATTTCTCAGAAATTCCGCCCCGACTGGATTTTCCCGATTTGCATGATTTTCCCGGACTACCTTATTTCTCCAAATCTTCAAGGATTAGTAGTTTGCAATGGATTTTGATGGCTTTATATGATTTTATGCTAATCTTTGGGTTGGAGTATGCCTAATAATTGAATACTAATGATGTCTTTTGTGAAGTGCAGGCCGAATCAAGCAAAGCTGCTGCAGGAAAATCTAAGGGTAGCACGGAGGGTTCATCCATTTCTGAGGCAGAACGACTAAGATTGGACATCAAAAGTCAGCTCCCCGAGAGCAAGGTATCTTCTGTGTGGGCCGAGGTGTCTGACACCAATGTTGGGGCCTGGAGATATGAAGAATTTAAGCAGAGGATGGCTGAGAAGGATCTGTCTACCTTAAGGAATGGCATGATGAAGTCCGGACTTGTGCATGTGGCTGGTTTTCCTCCAGCAATCCAGTGTTATGAACTGATACTTGAATGTGCTAGGCAATATGATTTTGACATGCAAAGGGTGGTCAGCACCGAGGGAAGGGTTTTGGCCAACTTCAGTCTGGTCTCCATTGCTCAGGCCTTCGGCATGCCTGACCTGCCTTCAGTATGTGCTCTGAACCTAGACACTACCAAGACATACTATGAGAATGAGCCAGTTAAGGCTCAACAGATAATTAATTCATGGTTAGAGAAACCAAAGTCCCACCATTCTAAATTGCCCAAGCAATTGCACCGAGTAAAGTTCAGGTCAGATGTTTATGATGCTATAACGTTTTTGAGCAGAGTAGCTGGTTTGAAGACTGTCGAGGTGTTAGAGAGCTAGATGGTCCACGTGATCACCAAGATTGAGCAGGGAACCAACTATCACTGGGCAGGGCTTATTAGTGCTAAAATTGACAAACAGTTAATGAGTGTCCTAGAGACTGAGAAATTCACTATGTCGTCTTATGTCATGTATGTGTTAGCCATATTCTACCCATACAAGGGTCTGAATCCATGAGGGACACTAGGACAAGATATCGTCTACGAGGTCTATCCGGAGTTGCATCTTGGGCATAAAGACTACAGAAGGGCTAACGATCCATTCACAATGCATATCACTCGGATGCTACAGAATGCTAAGCACATGAGGCTGTCGGATGGGGCCAAAGGTTTCATAAAGAATTACGGAGCCTGGTTTATCCAGTTTCCCACTTTCACCTACATCCGAATTGATGGATGCCCGGTCACTCCATATAGGCTACCTTGGTATCCTACTGATCACTTTGTTTTGTTAGAGGTTGTGAGGCAGATCTGTGAATTTCATGCTGTTGTAAAGAGAGAAAAGCATAAGATAGGATTTGGTGGAGATTTCCCTCTCAGAATTGGTGTGGCAGAAATGTGTCCTTCCATTCAATCATCACACACAGCAGGAGATGAATTGGCAGCATATGGTTTCTCCTTCCATTCCAAAAGAATAAACATCGATATCACAGGGGAGGCACAGAAGAAGGCCACAAGGGAATACCGGCACAAAGATGACCTAGAGGATTATTGGGTCAATATCAAAGATGATCTAGAGGCTAGAAAGAAGAGGTATTATAGGCTCCCTATTGAGGAAATCAGGCAATATAATGTCAAGTTGATCCCGGATCAACTGGAGGATGATGGAAACCTCGTGCAGGATCATGCCTATGAAGCTGTGAAGGACAGGTCCATTGGGGAAATTAGTTGGGATGAGGATGAGGTTACAGAGTTGGAGGACCTAATGGCCCCAATCATGAAATTTACTTCTTCCTGGTTGAAACACAAGGTTTGGGAACTGGAGAGTGAGAAGGTGACTTGTACCTTCGATTTGATGGGGGATCTCAATCCTATGTCCACTTCTGAGGAATCCGGGGAAGATGACCCCAAAGGGAAAACTGTAAAAAGCTCACCGTTCAAGATCAAGATTAGAGGCCCTAAGGGGGGTAAGCCCGAAACAAAGAGGAAGCCAAAAGAAAAGAGGAGATGGCAGACTTTGAAGCTAAGTAGTTCCTCTGATGAGGAAGAGGCAGAAAAGGCAGAGGAGGAAGATGTTCCTCCACCACCAAAGAAAACCAGAACAACTCGGGTCTCCAAGAAGAAGGTTCAAGATATATCAAAGGATGAGCCTTCGATTGTTGATGTAGAAAGTTCAGGAGGAGAGAAAACAAAATTTTATATGAGGAGATCTCAGACTCCCTCTCCAAAGGACACTGTGCAAAAGGCAGATCCTCCGCCAAAATCACCAACTATAGAATCATTCGGGGTTGCTTCCCCTCCACCAAGCGCACTTGAGCCAGAAATTCCAAAGGAGCATGAAACTAGCGGAGAGACGGAGCCCTTCAAGGAAGGGATACTTTTTAGTGAAGCAGCAGAACTGGAAGCTGAAGAGGAGGAAAGGCATACTTCTCCGCTGGTCCAATATGAAGATTCTCCAGAAAGTGACGGAGGCTGCGGATCGGCTAAGCCGAAGGAAGATATCCCTGTTAGAACCCCATCACCGGTGCAGCTAGAGATGGAGCTTGAATAAATTGATCAAGGTGAGCAACTCCCTGAGAAGGAGGATGATAAAATAACCACAGAGGAAGAAGAGAAAACGACAGAGCAGCCGGAGGAAGCCAGAACGGAAGAAATTCTAGTAGAGCCTGTAGCCCCGGACTAGCTAGAAAAGAAAATTACAAGGAAGAAGCAGGTGGTAGTTGAAGATACTCCCTTGGATTGGGATGAAATGCTGTCAAAGATTGGCAAAGGGAAGAAAAAGAAGGCAGCCAAGGTGGTGTCCAAGGTGGAAAGAGATGAAGCCAATAACAGGGTTATCCATATCGCCACCCCTGTCGCGGACAAAACAAGAGAGGATGTCACCAGTCAAGACTATAATGTGCAAACCATCAACCTTGGGCCTACCTCCATGGAGCAGGACATAGAGGAGTATCAAGGGTCTAGCACTGTTATCATCGACAGATTGAGGAAGGAAACCCAGACAAAACATGAGTTGAAGAAAGAAAATGAAAGATTAAGGAAATGTTTGGAGGAGGTGATGAAACCTCTGCAGTCTCTCCACCCTTCTTCTTCTGCCACTCCTCGCTTCCTGCCCAAGGAAACTATCTCAGAGATTGAGAAAATGAAGACCTTTGCCCAAGCTACAGTGGATTGGCCGAGGGGTGTGCAAGCAAAGGGAGATAATGCAATCAAGGACATCCTATCAGTTGGAAAGGATGCAGTCCAGGCTAAGGAGTTGTTAGAGCATGTGCTATCCCAGGATAAGGAGGACATGGACCTCTTGTTGCAGAAATCCAAGGTCATCTTGGGGCATGGTAAGGAACAACTGGCTGCAAATGGAATTCTCCCTTCTTCCAGATTGGATGAACCTTGGGAATGGTTTGAGGCTCTGCAGATTAGGCAGAAGGCCATAAAGAAGATTCAGAAATGGAAGAAACATATTGATGGTGATCTCGCTGCAGTGTATGATGGATGTATTGCCTTCTTTGAGGTGATGACTGGAAGGAGGAAGATAGCTCCAAAATATCTAAGTCTGGAACAACTGAAAGAGTGGTGGCATGAGGTTTATGCCCCGAATCCCGAAAGTGTTATAACTGCCCACCAGTTAGATGATGTAGCCACCTACTTGGCAGTGATGGATAGATATTTGGCTAGCAAGGAGGATTGGGACAAGATTGTTGAACAGTCAAAAGATGAAATTGACTCCATTAAATGTCAGCTTAGGGTTTTACCTTTGGCACCTGTCACTGAGCTGGATGGAGCATTCTTGAGGGTCCAGGGATCATCAGTTCAGAGAAGGGATAAGGGAAGTGGCAGTTAATGCCTATTTTGAGATTTGTGCTTCCCTATTATCATAGGGCATGCATTGGACCAGACTACATTGGGGACAGTGTCAAGGCTGACCTTGATGGTGAATGACATTTAATGTGTGCCTTAGTTTGTTTTTTCCTTGGTCGACTTGTTTTGGTGGTTTTTCTTATTTTTGTAAATGTTTGGCTGGGCCGACATGTCTTGGGATTTGATATAAGTAGGCATTCTTGCCTCATTGTAAGGGTTTAGCTAGACAATGATAGAGATAAGCAAGAGCAATAGTTAGAGTATTTTGTAATAGAAGTAGTATTCTGTCTCTTGAAACAAATATTGTATCAGAATAGTGGAATTGTTGCAGCAATATTGATGATTTAATACAATTGAGGACATTGTGGTTTTCTAGTGGAATCTCTTGTGTTATTTTATCTTGCATGGTTCTCATTGTTCTATCTTTTAGATTGATTGGAGATTTAGGGTTTAGTATTCATAATTAAATTAGTTTTAGTTGGATGAATGATGTTAATGATTTCATATTTGAAATGTTTGTAACAATATCTGGTCTATACTCCCAGTAACTATCTGATTGTAGTAGGCTGGTGAAGTCAACCTGGACCATATATTCATATGTGCTTAAGTTTGGTTGTAGATGAATGTCTATAATTTGAAAATCTGTATGCCTTAGAAGATTGCACTGTTCCTATGATATTGCATTGTGGGTTAAGCGGGAATTGGTTGTTTGAGGTTGGTCCATTCCAGATATCTGTCATTTGCATTGATTATTCTAGGAATAGTTTAGATCTTAGCATATTCTTGCACCCTTATCTTTTGTTATTTCTTTATTATCTGGTTAGATTTAGGATTAAAAGATCATCATATTGCAAAATCTGATAAGGTGAAAGATACAGTCTGCTTGTAGTAAGGTCCCTTTGTGATTACCAGCATTTTCACATAATTATCTGAGTTGTTTATGCATCGTCATGACCTGACACCTGAGAGACCTTGCGGTGATTTTCAGTAATTTATTGTTGAAAATAACCTTTGAAGAGAGATAGAATATTGCATTCTGTTTGAGTTGTTGCTGTGCAGAAAACACCATCAACAGATTTGCGCTAGAAGGAGGGCCTGAATGAGCACACTGGATCGTTTCTTGAACGCCATCTCTCCTGAAAGATATAGGAGGAATACCATATCTACCACAGGGAAGGAGGATTTGCAGGAGTTACAGTTCCCCACTAGGTCAAGAACGACTCCAGAAAGGGGAGAATCATCATCACCCATTCCTTCACCAGCATCATCCATATCTTTACATCCTGAAGTTGAGGCTATACCCATCCATGAAGGGTTCCCATTCAACAACCTCAGCCTGTCATTAACCAACCACAACCACCACCCCCGCTTTTGCCAATGGCTTTCTTAGCTAATAACCCATCCCCCTTGTCTTTCGGTGCCTATAATGTTATGCCCAAAAACCCTGAGCACTTCTGTTCAAAATTCCAAGTTAATGACCCAAATAGGACTGCAGAAGAACACATAAAGATTTTTCAAACTTGTCTCAAAGATAGAGGGATTGTTCATGAGGATGTTGCCTGTAGGTTGTTTCCTTATTCACTAGGAGATGAAGCCTTTTATTGGTACAATCATCTCCCTGCTGGTTCAATTCTTAATTGGAATGACCTTGAAAAGGCCTTTTTACAGAAGTTTAGGATACCCATCAGTGCCAATGAGTTATATCTGCAATTCATCAAAGTTAAGAAATAAGTTAATGAACAAATATCCAGTTTCAATAATAGGTTCCACCGGGCATACACCAGGCTGCAAGATCCGTATGTTTTAGATGATGGTACAGCCCTGGGAGTCTATTATGAAGCTCTAGATAGCCTAACAACAACTTTTCTGAAGTGGAGACCCAATCCTCCAGGCACCCTAACTGATGCTTATACAGAGGCTGTTAAGCTTAGTACATATTTGAGACAACACTTGACTGGACCATTGCCCTCCTTAGGACCAGTTGCACATCCCAATCAGGTTCAGGCAGTAAATCAGGTACTTACCAATCATACTCCAATTATGAATCCAGTACCTCAATTACCTATGGTACCACACCCCAATCATCCCCTAAACCAGGTCTCCCCTATGACGAATTTCCCTCAACAGCAGGTTAACCAGCCTATGTATTCATCACAGTTGAATAGTTTTCCTGCTTATTTGCAGAATTCTGAGGTGTTGCATCAGTCCATGGGATCTGCTACAATGCCTATTCCTCCTCAGAATAACCTGAACCAGATCCCTTGCAGAGATCCGAATAAGGAGAGGATTGATGAAATGGCTGAGCAGATAAAGAAGCTAAATCTGTAGGTGACCTACCTAAGAAATCATAATAGCCAATTACAAGCTGCCTAGAAGAGTATGCAGTCTAATCAGAACAGAGAATTTTCACAAGGGAAGAATTTTGACAGAGGACAGTGTAACGAAAGAGGATTCTACAATGACAGGGGGTATAATCAGGATAGGGGTTTTAACAATGACAGAGGCTTCAATAGTGATAGGAGACAAAATTTTGATAGAGGCCAAGGAAATGGATCTGGATTTGATAAGAGGCCATCACAAGGCCAGAACAGGACTTGGAATATAAGACCTAATAATGGGGGTGTCCCTACCCCATTGGATCAACCGGTTAATCAAATTGTCAACCAATCTGCAAATCAGCCCGTCAGTCAAGAAAAGCCTCCCAATGGTGTATATCTGGCTGAAGCAGCTTTATCAGGATGGTGCAGGCTCCATAAGACAAGTCAACATTCAGAGTTAGAATGTCCAGAATTCCAGACCGCCGCTTCCATTTTCCAGTATGAGGTATAAAATAATGCAAATGGGTAGGAGATTGTTCCCTCAAGCCCTTATGATTCTCCTGTGTTGGTCTTAAATCATGCCCCCTTCCCAGCAAGCGAGAAAAATGTGCCAGAAAAGGAATCTGATTCTGGGGAAGAGAAAACAGATCAAATTTGTAATGGGGAAGCGGTTGCTCATTTATTCAACGAGGAAGCAATGAATGACAATGGCCCCCTAGATCAGGAGGAAAATTGTGTTGAAGAAGTGCAGATGTTTCAAAGACAAGGTTTGAGAGATATGCCTCATAGGAATCCATAGCCTGGGGGACCTTTTACCACCTCCATTCCTCCTAATAACTTTAGAACCCCTCTAGATCCTAATGCTAGCAATAATCCATCCTTTCCACCTGTTTCCAGACAATACCTTTCGAAGGAAAGACAAGCTCAAATTGACCAACAGAAGGAAAAGATTGTTCAAGCTGGCAAGGACAAGGCAGATGAACCTTCTAGGGAAGCCTCTACTGACATGAGTGAGGAGAAAATGGCCTCCTATGTTGCTGAAGAATTCAAAAAATTAAAGGTAAATCTTTCAGCATTTGAGTTATTAAGATTCCCTGCAATTAGAAAGGCAGTTTTAGGTACTTATGATGCACATCCAGTGTCATTGGATAAGCCTTTTGGTGAGAATGTCAGCCAGACTCCCAGTTATCAGCCTGTGAGGATGCAAAACCAGGCCCATAATCGGACTAACTTTCCCCCTGGAGATAAAGGAAAGGAAAAAGATAAGACTCAAGTGGCCCAGGTAGACACTCAACTCACTTTGTTTCAAGGAAAGACAGAAACCCCACCATTTCTGATTTCTATCCGTATTTTTGGTAAGAATCTGCATAATTGTTTATTAGATTCTGGTGCTTCCACCAATGTGATGCCATTTGGAGTTTGTAGGGCTCTTGGAATTACACCTGCGGACTCTCAGAAGAAGGTGACTCAATTGGATAGAACTGAAGTAAGTGTGGTGGGAGAACTTAATATGATTCACATGTAGATAGCCTCAGATCCAAGGATCCAACAGGTTATCAATATTCAGGTAGCTGATATCCCTGATGCATATGGTCTAATTCTAGGAAGGGATTTCACCAAGGCTTTGAATGGGTATGTGTCTACTGATCACTCTCACATGTGGCTTCCCTGGAAGGGAGTGCCTAATCAAATCAGGATTGAGAGAGAGCCGAGAATGAAGTACATGATAACAGAGTACCAAAAGACTTCAACCGAAATTCTGGTATCAGAAGTTGGTATGGGAAATTACATGCTATCAACTCATTATGAAGAGTCAGACTCAGAAGAGCTATTGATGTTGCATACGATGCTTATTGATGTTGAAATAGGGTCCAACCACGTTGAATTTTTGACAGAATCAGTTGAAGAAGAAGAAGAACCTGAAGATAGTCAGATTAGCCTATTAGACAGTTTTCAAGAATTCATCAAGAAGTGTATGGAAAACCAGACTCACCTGGGAAGGAAAACAAGTTTTAAGGAATTACTCTTACCAAACTGATGTAGAGTTCATAATGCTTCCCATTCAGAGTTGGAGTGTTGTTTGTGCTAGATAGTGGTGGAACAAGTACAGAAATGCCTAGGTTCAGCTCAAGGCATGGAGACAAAGGTGTATAACTCTCAAGAAAAATATCAAGAGGGTAAACTACCTAAAGTAACTGAAGAATCCTCCAACACTGGCAAGCCAAAAGATAGGACGAAGAAAACCACTACTGCTGAATGCTGGACTCTCAAATTTGATGGATCCAAATCCAAACATGGAGCTGGGGCAGGGTTTGAACTGATCAGTCCAAAAGGTAAGAATTTCTTCGCAGCCCATAGGCTTCAATTTCATTGTACCAATATTGTAGCATAGTATGAAGCATTAATTCATGGACTCCTTATGGTGCTTAAGAAAAAGGTTAAGATTTTACAAGTTTTTGGTGATTGTAGTCAAACAAGTGAGAAATCAATATTCATGCCACGATAGGAGAATGACTTATTATAGGCATAGAGTGTGGGACCTCATTGAGGGATTTGATGCTTTTAATATCCAACTGATCCCACGGAAGAAGAATCAAACGGTTGATTCTCTGGCTCAAGCAGCAAGTACTCTGCAACCCCTATCTCTGTCAGGATTGAAAAGATTCACTGTAGAATTGACTCCTGTGCCATCGATTCCAGATAATGTTACTAACTTCCAGGTATTCGAAGATGATAAGCACATGCTGGACTTTATCACAAATACAGATGTTTTTGCTTCCCAAATCATTGATGAAACAGAACATTAGGAAGCGGAACTAGATTTAGAAGGTGTGCTGAATTTGAAATCAAATACTATTCCCAGGGGAATGGTATAGTTGGAGCAAATTTTTGATATGGACAAGATCATAGATCAGGAACAAGAATCAAAGAAAGAATCAATCAGTGGATAGTGTGACACCCACAATTTAGGAACTGAGGATAATGCCAAGAATGTTTTTATTGGTAAGGTGTGTACTCCAGAAGAAAGACAAGGGATAATTGAAGCCTCACATAGTTTTCCAGATATAGTAGCTTGGGGTTATTAAGACCTGAAGACTTATGATACATCCATCACAACTCATACTATACCTCTGAAGCCAGATGCTAAGCCTTTCAGACAGAGACATAGACCCATCAATGCATTATTGGAACCGCTAATACAGAAAGAAGTTCAGAAGTTGCTATCTGCCTGGATTATATTTCCTGTTAGGCATTCAACATGGGTGGCTAACCTGGTTCCAGTAAGAAAAAAGAATGGAGAAATTAGGCTCTGTGTTGATTTCAGAAATTTGAACAGATCATCAGAAAATGATAACTATCTAATTCCCTCTTTGGATGAAGTACTCCAGGTGGTCAATGGCTCTCAGATGATGTCATTTTTGGATGGTTATTCAGGGTACAATCAAGTGATGGTCCAGTATGAGGAGAGGCACAAGACTACTTTCACAACTAAGTGGGGTACCTTTGCCTATAGAAGGATGCCATTTGGACTTATCAATGTAGGAGCCACATTTCAAAGGGCTATGTATATTTCCTTCAAAGATATCATAGGAAAATGCATTATCATTTATATGGATGACTTGACTGTGTTCTCAAAGAACAGAGGGGATCACATCTTAGATCTGCATAAGGTATTTCAAAAGTACAGGGAGTTTGGTATATCCTTGAATCCTAAAAAGTGTATTTTTGGAGTAACAGAAGGAAAGCTGCTTGGACATGTGATATCAGAAAAAGGAATTGCCATTGACCCAAAAAGAGTGGAAGCCATCCTGAAGATTCAACCACCTGCTAGTAAAAAGGAGATGAAGTCCTTCTTTGGTAAGATCAACTTCGTCAGAAAATTCATCACTGGATTTGCTGAAATTATTAAACCACTAAATGTAATGTTGAAACAAGATGCCAAGATCGAATGGACTACAGAAGCGAATGAGGCATTTGTAGAGATCAAGAGAGCCATTGCTGATGCTCCAGTATTGGTAAGTCCTGACTACAGCAAGCCCTTTTTCATCTATTCATTTGCTTCAGATCATTCATGTGCTGGAATGCTAACTCAAAAGTCTGATGAGGGAAATGAGCATCCTATTTCTTTTATGAGTGCACCATTAAAAGATGTTGAGTTGAAATATCTAAGTGTGGAAAAGCAGACATGTGCCCTGGTCAGAGCAGTAAAGAAATTCAGGCATTATGTCCTCAGAAATAAGGTGTATGCAATTGTTCCTGATTCTACAGTTAAGTTACTCCTGATGCAGAATGAATTAGGTGAGCGCAGAGCTAAATGAGTGACCATGCTGCAAGAGTATGATATTGAGATCCAACCCATGAAGCTGGTAAGAGGAGAAGGACTCACCCAGACCATGGCTGAAATAGGCCCTGAGTTGACTGTTCTGAACTATAATATTAAAGAGGTTTCTCCGGATGGGTGGTATGATGACCTAGTGTATTATTTGCTGAATCAAAAACCTCCAGGTCATCTTAATGTTGTTTAGAGGAGAGCTTTATGGTTAAAGATTGATGGTTTCATGTTGAAAAGAGTCGTCCTGTATAAGAAAAATCATGAAGGCATTTATTTAAGGTGTCTTGGGAAACAGGAAGCTGAAAGAGTGATGAATGAATTTCATGAGAAATATGGTACTGGTCATGGCTCTGCAATTGCCAGAGTGAATCAAATTTTGATGGTAGGTTATTACTGGCCCACATTGTTCAAGGATGTTCATCAACATGTACGCACCTGTCACACTTGCCAGATTACAGCAACAAGAGAAAAGTGTGCAGCACTCCCGCTCCAACTGATTACTGAGGTAAGACCTTTTGCTCAGTGGGGAATGGATTTCATAGGCCCCATCAACCCACCATCCACTGCAAGACATAGGTACATTCTCACTATCACTGACTACTTTACAAGATGGACTGAAGCTTTTGCTTGTAGGCAATGTACATCAGATGTAGTGATTGATTCCTTAGAATCTGCTATTCTTAATCGGTTTGGATGTCCTATTGCTGTTGTTTGTGATAATGGTCCTGCCTTCACATCTTTAAAATTCTCAAATTGGGCTTTTGATCATGGCATTATTGTGAAGTTTGCATCTAATTATTACCCCCAGGGAAATGGCCTAGTAGAATCCTCTAATAAGAACCTGCTGATAGTCATCTATAAGCTATTAGAGAGGAACCCAAAAGACTGGCACACCCAGCTTCGGTTTTCCCTTTGGGCAGATCGCACCAGACTTAAGTCATCCATTGGAACATCTCCTTATCACTTAGTGTATGGTCTAGAACCAGTATTCCCTATCCAACTTAAGATCCCAACCTTACAATTTATAAATCAGTTTTATGACGAAGGAGATAGAAGGGAGGCTAGGTTGACAGAACTACTGCACCTTGAAGAGAAACGAGACAATGCCCTTGAGAATTTTGCCAAACATTAGGGGGTAGTTAAGAGATGGTTTGACAGGAGGGCTAAAGTCAAAGCTTTTAGGATTTCTGACCTCGTTCTATACTGGGATAAACCTCATGATCAGAAAGGGAACCATGAGAAATTTGATAAATTGTGGCTTGGCTCATATCAGATTGCCGAAATACTTGGAGATAATGCCTTCCGTTTGAAGACTCTCATGGGAGAAGATATCCCACTGCCTGTCAATGGGCAATATTTGAAACATTATTTCCAGTCCTGAGCTGTTTTAGCTCTCCGCTTTGTACATAGTTAGTTTAGGTTGCTTTGGTTTGTTTTGTTTGGTTAGTGTGGGTTTCCCTTTTGGTTTGCTTGTTTGCTTTGGTTAGGGTAGGATTGCTTTGGTTTGTTTGTTTTGGTCTGTGTTGCTCTTTCTCTTGGTTCTTTCTCTTTTAGGGACCTTTGCATGCATCTGTATGCTAATGGTGACAAAGTCGGTCTGATGTTCTTGGTATTTCCTTTACAAACTCTAATCATCCTTCCAGGACATCATGGTATGAATTCTTTACCTTATGTCACTTTTCCTTATGCTGAGGCAAAGGGTTTTCTAGTCAGTTTAGGCAGGAATATGTTGGGGTCTCATACTTTTAATTCTTAATATACCTAAAGTTGTAAAAGGTCCTTATAAGGTCTGAACAGGTGAAAAATCCTTTTCTGCTCTAGTGCCACTGTGGTTCTCAACCTTGAGTGTGGACTTCACTGTTCACAGGTTGAATAAAAAAAGGAATATCATAAACAAAAAGAGAGAAAATTTGAAAATCAAAAGGGTTGAGTTCAACTCATCAGGGGTATCTGAACATCTCTACTGGGGCTATGGACGCCTGGCTGGCAGTAGAGCTATGTTCAGGAGGATCATAGTGATAACCTCGTCAGAGCTATGGATTCCTGACTAGCAGCGAGGCTCTATCTAGGTTACTTTTAGAGTATGAATCCTTACGTAGCTTGTTCATACCAAGTTTGGTTCCCGATGTAACTAAAGGTGGGTAATGAATGCATGTGCACACACTTTGACCCTGGTATAGGAATGTTTGAATGACTAGGGGTCTCTTTGTTTAAACATTGGTGGTAGCTGGTCTACGAAACCATGAGTTCTGGGTTCTTGACTCCAGTTTGTCATCGAAATGCTCAGGAGAATTTTCCCAGCAGAGTCGCCATTTGTTGTACAGTTTTCGCACACACGCCCCACTTGGAGTAGGGACCCTCTTTTCTGGTGTCTTTCGACCTTCGGTTTTATTGGAATTATCATTTTGAAGTCTTGACATGTTGGTCCTATTGACTTTAACCATGCCCTGAGGCTTGAATTGATTAAAATTGAGTTTTAAGCAAAATCCGGGTTTTCACCTTACTCCGGGATTTTTCAGCTCCGACGGATTTTCCCGGACCCTGGTTCTTTGTCCGTTTCTGACTGGATTCCCCAGAATCCGGGTTTCTGTTTGATCCCGAGATTTTTCGGTTCTTGCTGATTTTCCCGGATTGCACCAAAATCTCGAACTTCGTCATTTCCCCGGTTTCTGCATTTTCGCGAAATCTATGTTTCCGCGCATCTTGGGATTTTCTGAAATTCTGTTTTGGGCTCGGGTTTCCGGACTTGTTAGAAGTGTCTTGTCACGCATTAATGACCAAGGTACCTTTGCTCAAACAAGTATATGGGCGGATTTAGGGCAGTTTTAATATCATTCCGACTTCATTGATCACTTGCTTTTGCTCTGGCGATCAGGAATTTTCGTTTGAGCTTTTTGGGGTTGATTTGAGTTGCTTGAGTGGGGATTGATTGGAACGCTGCTGGTTAAAGTCTTCATTGCTGGGACGTTCTTGTTATGTGGTTTCTTCTTCAAGTTCGAGTTTCATCCGCGTCGATCCATGGTAGGTTGTCGTTGGCCCTTTCGTTTGTTTGCGTGATGATTGAGGGTTTTTGCACCAAATGTTGATAATTTCGGGTCGACCCTTGCTTGATTATGATCCTATATTTATAGAGTTAGGGTTTGACCCGTTTCTTTACAAAACCACATTACCCGTGCCCCGGTGAGCTTGTATTTACCTGTTAAGATAGCGGGTGCATCCGTTTGAAGGGTCTGGGTTTGATTATTTACCCTCTTAGTACGAAATCCGCCATATTATGCAAAGTTAGGGCTTTCTTGGTGCTCGGCCTAGAACAGCGAATTTGTGACGATTTACCTATCTTGCCCTTGTATTACGCTGACTCCCACCCTGTGAGGATTTGGAGTGCCTTAGACGGATCTTCATCAATGATCTTTTAAACCTTAGGCTTACTCTGGTTTTAATGGCAGGAGGATTATTCATCCAAATTAGGGCATCACAGTTTCGTCATGAAATCTAAAACATTTTGAGGTCTAAATTCATTTGCATTCTTAATCTTGTCGGTTGGCGTCAATTTCTGGACCATTAGAATCCAAGTAGAAGGGATTGAGTGATCATTTAATCGCCAGTTTGCGGGTTGTCCATCATCAGGTTCCCGTGGTGTCCGCGGAATTCTGACGCACTCGGATTTTCCCAGTTTTAGCTAATTCCGCGGATTGGAGTAATTTTTGAAACACTTCTACCTGTCCGCGAAAGTCCGTCACATCCGATTTTTTTCAGTTTTCCTGTCTAGCGTTATCCTTTTTTTATTTTTTGAAGATAGGATTGATGGAACAGGTGCTAAATGCTTATTTCTTTTTGTCAATGAACAAATTGCATGATAATCTGAAGGTTTTTCGGTTGAACTAACAATTTATTGGACAAATGGTGCTTTGGTAGCGAAAATCTGTCTATGTCGGATTTCTCTGAAATTCCGCCCCAACTAGATTTTCCCCGTTTGCATGATTTTTCCGGACTGCCTTATTTCTCTGGATCTTCAAGGATTAGCAGTTTGCGATGGATTTTGATGGCTTTATATGATTTTATGCTAATCTTTGGGTTGGAGTATGCCTAATAATTGAATACTAATGATGTCTTTTGTGAAGTGCAGGCCGAATCAAGCAAAGCTGCTGCAGGAAAATCTAAGGGTGGCATGGAGGGGTCATCCATTTCTGAGGGAGAACGACTGAGATTGGACATCAAAAGTCAGTTCCCCGAGAGCAAGGTATCTTCTGTGTGGTCTGAGGTGTCTGACACCAATGTTGGGGCCTAGAGATATGAAGAATTTAAGCAGAGGACGGCTGAGAAGGATCTGTCTGCCTTAAGGAATGGCATGATGAAGTCTGGACTTGTGCATGTGGCTGGTTTTCCTCCAGCAATCCAGTGTTATGAACTGATACTTGAATGTGCTAGGCAATATGATTTTGACATGCAAAGGGTGGTCAGCACCGAGGGAAGGGTTTTGGCCAACTTCAGTCTGGTCTCCATTGCTCAGGCCTTTGGCATGCCTGACCTGCCTTTAGTATGTGCTTTGAACCTAGACACTACCAAGACATACTATGAGAATGAGCCAGTCAAGGCTCAATAGATAATTAATTCATGGTTAGAGAAACCAAAGTCCCACCATTCTAAATTGCCCAAGCAATTGCACCGAGTAAAGTTCAGGTCGGATGTTTATGATGCTATAATGTTTTTGAGTAGAGTAGCTGGTTTGAAGACTGTCGGGGTGTTAGAGAGCTGGATGGTCCACGTGATCACCAAGATTGAGCAGGGAACTAACTATCACTGGGCAGGGCTTATTACTGCTGAAATTGACAAACAGTTAAGGAGTGTCCTAGAGACTAAGAAATTCAAAATGTGCTCTTATGTCATGTATGTGTTAGCCATATTCTACCCATACAAGGGTCTGAATCCACGAGGGACACTAGGACAAGATATCATCTACGAGGTCTATCCGGAGTTGCATCTTGGGCATAAAGACTACATAAGGGCTAACGATGCATTCACAATGCATATCACCCGGATGCTACAGAATGCCAAGCACATGAGGCTGTCGGATGGGGCCAAAGGTTTGATAAAGAATTACGGAGCCTGGTTTATTCAGTTTCCCACTTTCACCTACATCCCGATTGATGGATGCCCGGTCGCTCCATATAGGCTACCTCGGTATCCTACTGATCACATTTTTTTGTTAGAGGTTGTCAGGCAGATCTGTGAATTTGATGCTATTGTAAAGAGAGAAAAGCATAAGATAGGATTTGGTGGAGATTTCCCTCTCAGAATTGGTGTGGCAGAAACGTGTCCTTCCATTCAATCAGCACACATAGCAGGAGATGAATTGGTAGCATATGGTTTCTCCTTCCATTCCAAAAGAATAAATTTTGATATCATAGGGGAGGCACAGAAGAAGGCCACAAGGGAATACCAGCACAAAGATGACCTGGAGAATTATTGAGTCAATATCAAAGATGATCTAGAGGCCAGAAAGAAGAGGTATTCTAGGCTCCCTATTGAGGAAATCAGGCAATATAATGTCAAGTTGATCCCGGATCAACTGGAGGACGATGGAAACCTGGTGCATGATCATGCCTATGAAGCTATGAAGGATAGGTCCATTGGGGAAATTAATTGGGATGAGGATGAGGTTACAGAGTTGGACCTAATGGCCCCAATCATGAAATTTACTTCTTCCTAGTTGAAACACAAGGTTTGGGAACTGGAGAGTGAGAAGGTGACTTGTACCTTCGATTTGATGGGGGATCTCAATCCTATGTCCACTTCTGAGGAATCCGGGGAAGATGACCCCAAAGGGAAAATTGTAAAAAGCTCACCGTTCAAGATCAAGATTAGAGGCCCTAAGGGGGGTAAGCCCGAAACAAAGAGGAAGCCAAAAGGAAAGAGGAGATGGTAGACTTTGAAGCTAAGTAGGTCCTCTGATGAGGAAGAGTCAGAAAAGGCAGAGGAGGAAGATGTTCCTCCACCACCAAAGAAAACCAGAACAACTCGGGTCTCCAAGAAGAAGGTTCAAGATATATCAAAGGATGAGCCTCCGATTGTTGATGTAGAAAGTTCAGGAGGAGAGAAAACAAAAGTTTATATGAGGAGATCTCGGACTCCCTCTCCAAAGGACACTGTGCAAAAGGCAGATCCTCTGCCAAAATCACCAACTACAGAATCATCCGGGGTTGGTTCCCCTCCACCAAGCGCACTTGAGCCGAAAACTCCGAAGGAGCATGAAACTAGTGGAGAGGCGGAGCCCTTCAAGGAAGGGATACTTTTTAGTGAAGCAGCAAAACTGGAAGCTGAAGAGGAGGAAAGGCATACTTCTCCGCTGGTCCAATATGAAGATTCTCTGGAAAGTGACGGAGGCTGCGGCTCAGCTGAGCCGGAGGAAGATATCCCTGTTAGAACCCCATCACCGGTGCAGCTAGAGATAGAGCTTGAAGAAATTGATCAAGGTGAGTAGCTCCCTGAGAAGGAGGATGATAAAATAACCATAGAGGAAGAAGAGAAAATGGCAGAGTAGCCGGAGGAAGCCAGAACGAAAGAAATCCGAGTAGAGCCTGTAGCCCCGGACTGGCTTGAAAAGGAAATTGCAAGGAAGAAGCAGGTGGTAATTGAAGATACTCCCTTGGATTGGGATGAAATGCTGTCAAAGATTAGCAAAGGGAAGAAAAAGAAGGCAGCCAAGGTGGTGTCCAAGGTAGAAAGAGATGAAGCCAATAACAGGGTTATCCATATTGCCACCCCTGCCGCGGACAAAACAAGAGAGGATGTCACCAGTCAAGACTATAATGTGCAAACCATCAACCTTGGGCCTGCCTCCATGGAGCAGGACATAGAGGAGTATCAAGGGTCCAGCGCTGTTATCATCGGTAGATTGAGGAAGGAAACCCAGACCAAACATGAGTTGAAGAAAGAAAATGAAAGATTAAGGAAATGTTTGGAGGAGGTGATGAAACCCCTGCAGTCTCTCCACCCTTCTTCTTCTGCCACTCCTAGCTTCCTGCCCAAGGAAACTATCTCAGAGATTGAGAAAATGAAGACCTCTGCCCAGGCTACAGTGGATTGGCTGAGGGGTGTGCAAGCAAAGGGAGATAATGCAATCAAGGACATCCTATCAATTGGAAAGGATGCAGTCCGGGCTAAGGAGTTGTTAGAGCATGTGCTATCCCAGGATAAGGAGGACATGGACCTCTTGTTGCAGAAATCCAAGGTCATCTTGGGGCATGGTAAGGAATAACTGGCTGCAGATGGAATTCTCCCTTCTTCCAGATTGGATGAACCTTGGGAATGGTTTGAGGCTCTGCAGATTAGGCAGAAGGCCATAAAGAAGATTCAGAAACGGAAGAAACAGATTGATGGTGATCTGACTGCAATGTATGATGGATGTATTTCCTTCTTTGAGGTGATGACTGGAAGGAGGAAGATAGCTCCAAAATATCTAAGTCTGGAACAGCTGAAAGAGTGGTGGCATGAGGTTTATGCCCCGGATCCCAAAAGTGTTATAACTACCCACCAGTTAGATGATGCAGCCACCTACTTGGCAGTGATGGATAGATATCTGGCTAGCAAGGAGGATTGGGACAATATTGTTGAACAGTCAAAAGATTAAATTGACTCCATTAAATGTCGGCTTAGGGTTTTACCTTTGGCACCTGTCACTGAGCTGGATGGAGCATTCTTGAGGGTCCAGGGATCATCAGTTCAGAGAAGGGATAAGGGAAGTGGCAGTTAATGCTTATTTTGAGATTTGTGCTTCCCTATTATCATAGGGCATGCATTGGACTGGACTACATTGGGGATAGTGTCAAGGCTAAGCTTGATGGTGAATTGCATTTAATGTGTGCCTTAGTTTGTTTTTTCCTTGGCCGACCTATTTTTGTAGTTTTTCTTATTTTTGTAAATGTTTGGCTGGGCCGACATGTCTTGGGATTTTATATAAGTAGGCATTCTTGCCTCATTGTAAGGGGTTAGCTAGACAATAATAGAGATAAGCAAGAGAAATAGTTAGAGTATTTTGTAATAGAAGTAGTATTCTGTCTCTTGAAGCAAATATTGTATCAGAACAATGGAATTGTTGCAGCAATATTGATGATTTAATACAATTGAGGACATTGTGGTTTTCTGGTGGAATCTCTTGTGTTATTTTATCTTGCATGGTTCTCATTGTTTTATCTTTTAGATTGCTTGGAGATTTAGGGTTTAGTATTCAGAATTAAATTAGTTTTAGTTGGATGAATGATGTTAATGATTTCATATTTGGAATGTTTGTAGCAATCTCTGGTCTATACTCCCAGTAACTATCTGATTGTAGTAGGCTGGTGAAGTCAACCTGGACCATATATTCATATGTGCTTAAGTTCGGTTGTAGATGAATGTCTATAATTTGAAAATCTATATGCCTTAGAAGATTGCACTGTTCCTGTGATATTGCATTGTGGGTTAAGCAGGAATTGGTTGTTTGAGGTTGGTCCATTCTAGATATCCGTCATTTGCATTGATTATTCTAGGAATAGTTTAGATCTTAGCATATTCTTGCACCCTTATCTTTTGTTATTTCTTTATTATCTGGTTAGATTTATGATTAAAAGATCATCATATTGCAAAATATGATAAGGTGAAAGATACAGTCTACTTGTAGTAAGGTCCCTTTGTGATTACCAATATTTTCACATAATTATCTGAGTTGTTTATGCATCGTCATGACTTGACACCCGAGAGACCTTGGGGTGATTTTTAGTAATTTATTGTTGAAAATAACCTTTCAAGAGAGATAATATTGCATTCTGTCTGAGTTGTTGCTGTGCAGAAAACACCATCAATAAGTAGACCTCCAGAAAGATTCTCTCCCTCTTTTGTATACTATTTTGTTAACTGATGCTGGTGAACTAAAATATTATGATGAAACTATGCAGGTGGATATCAAGGTTCAGTGGGAGCATGGAATGGTAGAAGAAATGAACTGCTTGTTGAAAAATCAGACTTGGGAATTATGCAAGTTTCCTGTAGGTAAAAAAGATTTACCAAACAAATGGGTTTATAGGCTGAAAGAGGAGGATGAAGGTAAGAAATGATTTAAAGCTAGATTAGTTGTAAAAGGATTTGCATAGAAAAAGGGTATTGATTTTGATGATATTTTTTCTCCTGTTGTTAAAATGACTTCTATTCGTATTGTTTTAAGTATTGTGGCTACTGATGATTTGCATTTAGAACAACTTGATGTTAAAACAACCTTTCTCCATGGTGATTTGGAAGATAAATATATATGGAACAACCAAAAGGATTTGAGGTCAAAGGGAAGGAGAAACTAGTGTGTAGATTGAATAAAAGTTTATATGGCTTGAAGCAAGCACCTCGGCAATGGTACTTGAAATTTGATAGTTTTATGGCTAAGCAAGGCTATAGCTGGTGTAATTCTGACCATTGTGTTTATTTTAAAAGGTTGGATAATGACAACTACATTATTTTATGTCTATATGTTGATGACACGCTTGTAGCAGGGTCTAACATGGATCACATAAGTGAGCTAAAACAACAGTTAGCAAAATCTTTTGCTATGAAGGATTTAGGGGTAGCAAAACAAATCCTTGGTATAAAAATTTGTAGAGAGATAGGAAAAAAAAAAAAAAATTATCTTAGGCTAATTATGTTGAAAAGGTGTTGCAGAGATTTCAAATGGAGAATGCAAAAGCTGTCAGCACACCTTTGCCTAGTCATGTTAAATTGACTAAGAATATGTGTCCAAGGTACCATATGCTTCAGTTGTAGGTAGTTTAATGTATGCCATGATATGCACGAGACCAGATATTGCACATGTTGTAGGAGTTGTTAGCAGGTATTTGAGTCATCCCGGAGTTGAGCATTGGAATGGGGTAAAATGGATTCTCAGGTACTTGAGAGGTACATCCAATAATTATTTATGTTTTGGGGGCTCTAATATTGATTTAAAAGGCTATGTTGATTCAAATTTAGTAGAGGATATAGATACCAGGTGAAGTACCACAGGTTATGTATTTATAGTTGGTGGGATAGTAGTGAGTTGGATTTCTCGATTGCAGAAGGTGGTTGCTTTATCCACCACAGAGGCAGAGTATGTTGTTGCAACAGAGGCAGCAAAGGAGATGATATGGCTGCAACTTTTCATGGATGAGTTGGGAAAACAACATGCTAGAAATTAATTGTTTACAGACAACCAGAGTGCTATACATCTTGCAAATAATTTTGCCTTGCATTCTAAAACAAAACACATACAGTTGAGATATCATTTCATTCGGTCAATGTTGGAGGATGGATAGGTCAAGCTAGACAAGATACATACAGATGTCAATCCAGCGGATATGTTTACGAAGGAGGTGACAAGGGAGAAGCTGAGCTCCTCTTCAGCTTTGGTTGGTCTTCAAGGTTGAATTCAAGTATAATAGAGTAGTAGGGTCCAAGGTACTTATTTCTAGTGGGAGTTGTAATTGCAGCAGTGTCGTCTAGGATCAGTCTCCAAGTGGGAGATTGTGTTGGTATGGAGCCTGATTAGTCTCCAAGTGGGAGATTGTTGGTATGTGGTGACTGATCATGCTATACTATACACCCCGACACATATCCTTATCGGGGTCCGGGGTCGGGCCGGGCCCTGGGCGAGGGTTTAGGGGTGGCAAGCCCCGAGAAAAATTTTCCTCCTAATTTTTCGTGTCATCACCGAAAAGGGAAAAATCAACGAAAAAGGAAAAATTTGATTTTGTAGAACCCAAAAATCTAGAAGCTTCTAAGCTTGTTAAAAGGGGTTCAGATGGGTATTATAGTATGATGAAAAATGCGATTATTCGTAAGATTGTAATAGGTTTTTACATTGGATAATAAAAGTATTGGATGGCTACAATTTGGTGGATGTAGCTCGGATTAGGTGAAACACATTAAATTCTTTGTGTTGTGATTTATTCTATGCATGTTTTAGTTTCTCTGTTTATTAATTAAATCTGCATTTAATTGTTAGATATCTGCCATCTCTAACCCTAACAATTTTGTGGTCCTCCTTGTTGTTTTGAAATTTTTTGATTTTGGGTTTGTTGAACAAATTTTTGTTGAGTTTGGGGTGTACTTTGATAGTTCTTTTGTGGTACACCATGTTGATGTGGGTTTTGTTGAAAGATGCCTTGATGTTACATTAATAGTACACCTTCTTGTTGGGGATTGCATTGAATGGTACCCTAGTATTGCGTTGATAGTACACCTTGTTGTTGTGGATGTTGTTGAAGGGTACCTAGGTATTGCATTGATGGCACACCTTGTTGTTGCAAGTGTTGTTGAAGGGTACCTGGGTATAGCGTTGATAGTACACCTTGTTGTTGTGAGTGTTGTGAAAGGTTACCTTGATGTTACATTGATGGTACACCTTGTTTTGGTTGATTTTGAAGGTTACCTTGGTATTGGGTTGATGGTACACCTTGTTGTGGTCAATTTTGAAGGTTACCTTAATATTTTCTGTTGACGGTACACCTTTTTGTGGATTTTATGATAATTTCCCTTGTTAGTATAGTAAGTTGTTGAAAGGGTCAATGAATGAGGTGTGTTTTGGAAAATGCATTTCCCTTATGATGGGTTACTACCTTGTTGGTCTATTGGAATGTTTTCCATGTTTTTCATAGTGTTATGTTGTGGTACATTTTGTATTGCATTTCCTTGATATTGTTTTTGATAAAGGGTAAAATGGGTTTTATAGGGACCCGAAACCACCAAGTTTACAACATAAGAGAAAGGACAAAAAAGTTCAATAGACACAATAGGATGCACAAAAAGAAAAAACTAAAACAAGCAACAACCACCCGCAAAAGACCAGGAAGGTCAGACAAAAAAAGCCAACAAAAAAGCCAACAAAAATACCAGTCGTGATTAACCTAGAGTCTTCACGAAAAAATCAGTCTCAACCTCTAGGTTTTGCATGTCTTGAACACCCTTCTTAAAGGTTTGAATCATTTGCGAAGTGGGAGGAGCCTTCCTCTTCAAATTGGCCCTAGTTCTCTTAGAAATGTTGACTTCCTCATCCTAGTTTTTATCAAATTGATTTCATCCAAATCAACCACCAAAGATCCCTATTGAGCTTTGTCTAATTTCTCAGTCATGGCATTGATGATGATGGCATTGTGTCTAGCCATACGATTGTTCTACTCAGCTATAGTTTTAGCAATATTTTTCATTTTATCCAACTCAATTTCAACCCTTCTGTCCTTGCCTGCTTGGTACTGGGTTTCTTTGTTGACAACATGATCTCTTCGTTCCACCTTTTTCTTGTTAAGCGCCACAACCTTGGCTCCCAAATCTTCTAGTTTACTTTAAAGGGCCCAATTTTTTGTTTTTAGCTCGTTGATTTCATGAAAGATCCATTTCAAAAGTTTGAAATGGTCATGAGCATTGTTTCTAACTAAGTACCACAAATGCTTGTTCAATTTGAGATGGTTGTCTCAACAATGGGTTATCCTTAGGTTGTGTTTGATCATTGTTTTGTGAAAACAATGGTGGTATATTGGGATTTGTGGTTGGTTTCAAAAAAATTCTAACCATTGTTTGATCTCCAAGTGGAATAATATTAGGATCTATTAGCATGTCCATGTTGAAGTCAATAGGTAGATTAGCACTACTTTTTGCAAGTGCGAGGAAATATTGGTTTACATTTATCCCTTGAGCATCTTATCCATAAGATTTTGCATCTTAGAATTTTGGGAGTGTTCTATGAGTCTTTCCTCAGTAAGTTCCTCTTCACTATCCTCTTCTTTTGGGTATGTGCAAGATCATGATGGGCCAAAAAGTGGCGATATGATGGGTATGTGTAGGGTATTTGGTTGACGACTATTTTTTACCCAAAATTAATGAAATGAAAAGGGTTTTTAAAGGAGATTCTTAGCTTTCCACCAATATAAATTATACTTTACTTTGAATTTAATAAATAATTATTATTCATTATCTATTTGAATTATGACTAAACTCCTGATTGATAGGTTGATTGAAAAACATCTATAGCTTTTAAACGGTATCAAATTTTTTGAATTCAAAACATGTGTCACATTCTATGCTTCACATAATATAGGATTAAAAAAAAATGAATTTAATGAATTTTTGACCAAGTTAAGGTGTTTAGACATACAAGTTTTTATATTTTTAAAAAATTGTAATAAAAAATTCATAATTAATTATTTATGTGGAAAGAAAATACAAAAAATATGCATCACATAAGGACATGATTACTCTACTTATATCTAAAATCTTATAAAAAATAATTATTATTTTATTGTGGTTAGGGTGGTTAAACAGACACCTACTTGTTATTTTTTTCTTGAAATTTAAGTGCTACTGCATTAAAATTTCAAAGTTTCACCAAATAGATTTTTTTTAAAAATAAACCTAGTATTTTAGAAACTACATTCAATTTTCTATAGATTATATTCTTACATATTTTTGAAATAATATAGATAACTTATTCAAATTTTTATGTCAAGTTGCCTAACTCTGATTTTTTTGAATTTCATCACCACTTAAGGGCCTATTTTTTCCATGATGATCCTGCACATACCCTTCTATGGTGTAAGTTTGAGAATCATGAGGTTGGTTTTCGTTAGCAATTCCTTCTTGATGCCTAAGAAGTACTTCTGCCTCACTAGGGGGTTGATCTTGGTTTTCTTTAAACATAGGTTGTATTTGAGGAGTTGTACAATCACTTAGTTTATATCCCCATGAGTAAGTTTCCTCATTGGTAGTGTTTTTTTTGGTGCACTTGAGCTACTCTTGTTGGATTCCATCTTTTTCCTATGTTGGGATCTCGTGGTTGTCATTAAAAAGTTCCAAGACCTTGGGAAAGTTGGTGATGTCTAACTATGGAATGGATTGATTCTTTTTTGGGGGGGTTTTCTATTTAAAAAGCTTAAGTTTTTGCAAGCTAGTTTTATCTTTTTCCATGCAACAGGTGGTAATGCTGGTCTTTCAACTGCAAGATTAGCTTTTCATTCTTCTTTATCTAAGATGTTAGTCATGTTTCTCCACTAAGATGGTGTTTTATTTTTCTCAAATATGAAACTTCTCAAACTACTGATAATGTTGGATTGTTCACCTTTGACTCATGTAAGATTTTGTTGTATAATAGGTGTAGTAAGATTTGGTTATTGAATGAGAGCAATAGGATGCCAAATGGTCATAAAGTGCAAGATTTTTCTTGATGTTTGGTATTTTTTCTATTTTTAAGAAGGATGATGTAAAGGAAAACCTTTTAGTCAAAGGTTTTGATGTTTTCCTATGGTTTGTGATACTCAAAATCATAAAGTATCAGTGATATTTGGTGGAGATGATGCTAATTTTGGGATTCAAAGTGTAGAAAACTTGGATCAATATGTTACTCTATTTTTCTAGAGGATATTTTTGAAGATCTATTTCAACTAGCCTTGAGGTGCAAGAAAATGTCGATATGTTAGAGATTGAGAGCAAAGGAATAATCCAAGTTGATATTTTGATTTTGAATCCTAAAACTAGGTTGATGTGTTTGATTTTGCAAATGGATATGGAATGATTCAAATATGAAGTGTTTTGGAGGTCTGACTATTTTTGTTTCTCAAAAGGTAAAAGATTAACTAGTTTTGAATCAATCTTTGATTTGCACCAGAAAATAGGACAATAGAAACAATCTTTAGAGTAGTAGCAGTTGAAATTTAGGACAACTATGGTCAAACTTAGAGCAATAGAGGTATCTATTTCAAGTTTTGATTGGTAATAGAGAAAGAAATAACAATAATTCTAACAAAAGTAGCCCTGTTTAGGTCAATAGTGGTTGAGTTTTTAGGAAAACTATGGTAGTTTCATCAAAAGTGATCTCTATTACAATTTTTCTAACTGGTGAATAGTGAAAGCAATAGCAATAGATTTATCAAATCCAATAATATTTATGTCAACTGCAGCTAAGAAATAGGTCTTGACTATGGTAATATTAGGATCAATAGAAGAAATGTTGAGTCAACTATGGTTCTAGTTTGCAAAAGTGGAAAAGTTTTAACAGTAATTGTCATAAACTAGAGAGCAATAGCAGTAAGTTTTAAATCAACTACAACAATCTTTAGGTCAAAAGCAACAAAATCTCCACAATAGCGGCTTCTATTCAATTTGTTTCAAGTTTTCATTTTGACAGTAGTTTAAACAAGTTTGCAATTTTGATGTCCTGTTTGATCTGATTTATTTTGAGAATTCTACAATGATACAATACAACACAACAATAAAAAAATTTAACTCTAAATGTTTATAGCTTAAGCAAGTTTCTTACCAAAAAATATTAAAGTTTGTGAAAGTCATGATACTAAAGCCATAGTTCCCAATGTTGACTTTGGTTTTAATGTGACTTGGAATGTAAGCCTAAATATTTAGAAACCTGTAGAGATATGTGTTTAACATATCTTTACGGAGTGCAAATATAGGGCTCTTTTCAAAGGTATTCGCACTAAGTCCAAATGGTTTGAGAATTTGATAACCAAGTTCAATGTTTGTTTTATTGTGTTCTTTTTAAATCAAGAAAAGTGTTTGATGTATGATAAAACTAACTTTTGGCATACATCAGTCAAGTCACCCTAAGTAGGTACACTCTTTTAGGTAGGATTACCTCATGCCTTGAAGGGGTGCTTTTACATGAAATTTATGGAGTAAACCATAAATCAGACTTGGTAACTTCTTGGAAGAAAAGTTTCAATGCACCACATTCAAAGATTATTTCAAAAAATAAGGATGGCTTCTACAATAAGGTATCTAGTGACAACCATGAACACCATACAGATACTACCATCTACCTACCACTTAAGGCTTTAAATCATTCCCTTCAACTTTCAAAGATGGATTAGCTGTAGTATGTTGTTGCCCCGGATTGAAGCTACTTTCATTATAATTTTGCAACATTTATTTAAATCTCACTAGTAAATGTGCTTGCAAGAATCGCTAGGAGTTCTCCATTACAAGATGTGTCTCCTAGCAGGTTCTCTCTTAAGGGTGATGCTTGAAATAAAATAAATGTGAAACCCAAAGTGTTTTTCGTCACCCAAGATTGTCAAAAGACATGAGGGGAGAGGAAACACACTTGGTTTTCCAATCACAAAAAACACAATATACAATCCATAGTAGTTTTATTTTTAATCCCAAAATTTGAAGTGTGAAGATATCAATTCATGTTTTATGTCCACCAAACTAAAAGCATTTTGAGACTTCAGTCAAAAACATAGCAATGTGCAAATAAAAAATGGTTTTGTTTAATTTTAAGCACCAATTTTTTAGTGTTCCTAATTTTCTTTTCCATCTTAATGTGGTCAACAAAATGAAATGCATTTGATTGGCAACAAAATAAAGGCGGTCGTGCGTCAACAAAAATGAAAAAGTGTTTACAAAAAAATGAAAAGATTCAATTTTAGGAGCACTAAAACAAAATATGTGATTTGATTGTTTAGTTTTAAGAGCACCAAATTGAAGCATGAGATTTGTATTGTTTAGTTAAATTACGAGCACTAAATGAAATGTGAGATTTTCCTTGTTCAATTTTATGAGCACTAAACGAAATGTGAGATTTTTCGTGTTCAATTTTAAGAGCACCAAAAATTGAAATGTGAGATTTTCTTGTTCAATTTTAATCTAGCACCAAAAATTGAAATGTGACATTTTCTTTGTTCAATTTTATGAGAACCAAATGAAATGTGAGATTTACCTTGTTCAATTTTAAGAGTACAAAAAATTGAAATGTGAGAGCTAATCCTTTAATGGCCACAAGTTGAAAATGAAGATATTAGTAACAAAAAACCTTACTACTGAAAAAAGAAAGAAATGAAAAAGAAAAAGAAAAATATTGACAAATTTTTAAATTTTTTTTACCTTTCTTGACCAATCAAAGCATCATTTTGAAGTTCCAACAACTTTCTCAAATCATACCATGTTGAAGTTATGTTTGTAGTGATATTGGATTGTGTTTGTATCAATGTGAAGCCTCCATTTTGATGTTTGCAAAATATTCAATGTGCATTAATGGTGACCAAAGATGTGAAAATCTCTCAAGAAATTCAAATGTTAATTGAGTATTACTTCATTCCATAAACTATATTGATTCATCGATACTTTTTTGAGAAAAAGTGAGGTTGTTATATAGATTTCAAGCTTTCAGCTGAACAATCAAGATTCAACAATGCAAGGTCATGCTCAACGGTTGAGAATTGTTCAGAGGATTTAGATTGATCAGTTAATCGACTGCTTGAGATATTGATTGAAAAGCTGACTCAATTGAGTAATTAGAAGACTAGGAGTGAGTGGGAGTGAACTAATTTATATTAAATAGTTCACTAGGTAGATTAAATAGTCAATCTTAGTTGACTGAGAGACAGTATTAATTAAGATATTTTATTGATCAATTAACCAAATAGATTAGATAGTTAACAAAATTGATTGAATAGCTAACTAAATAGACTGTTTTGTCAACTGAAAGAAGGGTTAATCCATGTAGAGAAATTAATTAATTAACATTAGGAGGAACATACAAGATGAATTAAATTTAATAAATAAATGATTATTTACTAAATGGATGATGTTGAATAATTAAAAATAATTTAATTTGGAAAGGGGAAAGTTATTTAATTAAATAATTAATGTTATTCATTTAGTTAAATTAGAAGAATAGGTGGGTTAGAGGGAGTGAACTAATTTAGATTGAATAGTTCACTAGATAGATTGGATAGTCAATATCAATTGACTCAGAAAGAGTGTGAGTTAAGAGAATTAATTGAAGAGTTAACTAAATAGATTGTTTAGACAACTTAAAGAAAGTGGTTGTTGCATTTGAGGACATAGTGTATGAGAGGATACTCAATTAAATAATTAATTAATTGTTGGAGGAATGTGGAGATAGGATTTAATAAATAAATAAAAGTTTATTTATTAATGGATAATGTTGAGAGGAAAAGGTGGAATTAAATAATTAATGTAATTATTTAATGTTCAAGTGGAAAGAGGATTTAAATAATATTTAATACTAGCATACATATACTAAATATTAATATATATATAAAATACACAGAGAGTTATCCTTCTCCAGCACCTATTTTTATCATTTTTTTCAGTGCAATAGGCATATTTTATCTATATTAATATTTAATTAATATATGTATGCTAGAAGTAAGTTAATAAACCCTAAACTTGACCCTAACTATAATCCTATTGAACTCTAACTGTAATTGAATCGTAACCATAATTAAATTGTAATCCTATTTGGACCATAACCTTAAACCTAAACTTCCATTGAATTATAACTATAATTGAACCCTAAGTGTAATTAAACCCTATCCAAAACCCTAATTTAACCTCATGTATTCAAATATTTGTGAGTTTTATTTTATTTAACATTTTTTATTGATTTATATTTTAAGTCTTTGTTTTTTGTTTTTGATTGATTTATCTTTGTGATTAAATCTTGGATTTATCTTAAATCTTTTCATTTATTTATTTAATCTTTTAAGTTATTTTTATTTTTGATTTATTTATTTGATGTTTTTAATTTATTTGAATCTTTGTAATTTATTTATTTGATCTTTTTTAATTTATTTGATTTATTTTATAATAAATATTTCCAAATCTTTATGATTTATCTTTGATTTCTTTTTGTAATCAAATCTCTTTGATTTTGATTTTTTTGTTTCAACAAATCTCTTTAATTTTTTAATTTCATGAAATTTCTTTGATTTTGATTTTTTGTTTCATCAAATATGTTTGTTTTGATTTTTCTATTTCTTGAAATCTCTTTGACTTTGACTTTTATGTTAGTTCAAATGTCCTTCATTTTGATATTTTTATTTGATCAAATCTCTTTGAATTTATTTGATCATTAAATTGCTTTATTTTTTTTATATAATATCTTATATCTATTAACACAATAGAAAAATATAATAATAAATCTACTTTTAGTAATAAAAAATAGAAATAAAAAATCATACACACATTAATTTTATACAATTTTCTTGTCTTTCAATGATTTGATACAATATTTTCCTTATCTTACTCAATGAAACAATCTACAATAAATATTAACAAAAATAAAAATCATACATTAATAATAAAATCAAAATTAAGTAATAAAATAATAATTATTACAAAATTCCAAAAATTTTGAAGATGTAAAATTTATGGAGTTTTTTTTCCAAAAAAGGGATATATAGATAAAGCCAGTATGAATGAACTCTAAGGTATGGGCCTAGGTCTAGAGATAACCCAAGTAATATTTGGGAGCTTACTATACTTAATGTGAGCACCGAAGTATATTGCATAGAGTTGATGTCATGATTATAGATAGAAAGTTAATTCTAGATGTTTAAAATAAAATTAGTAGTATCCAAGACTGTCTTACAGTCATTGGTGATCAAATCACTTGCACTCAAATATTGATATATCTCACAAAATAGCCAAAGTTATAATACCAATACTTTTAAAATATCATATGCTATAATAATAATTATTTAAATTCACTAACACAATTCACATATATCACATAGTAATGTTTTACATTTTTAAATTTTCATTTTACTGGAATTAAACCCATCACTCAAACTACCATTACCAATTCAAAATCATATTAGCATTAACATTTATCATAATATAATTGAAATTAAATTATAATGTTAGAAAGGAAATGTGATATCCTGCATAACTAAAAGAAATAAAACATAACCATCACCAATTCAAAATTATATTAGCATTAACATTTATCATAATATAATTGAAATTAAATTATAATGTTAGAAAGGAAATGTGATATCCGACATAACTAAAATAACTAAAAGAAATAAAACATAACCATCTCATCCAAAATTAAACCATCCCAAACAAAATGTCCATATCCATGCAATGCATTATAATAATAAAATAAATTAAACATAAATATATTACTCCATAGATACCAATATCAAAAATCCATGAATCCCCATGAATACCAATGTCAAATCTAAATCTTTGAAGCTTTCAAACAAAGGTGGGCCACACATGTGCGTACTTCCATCCATTTAATCTCTCTATATTCTTTAAGCCATATATACCTCAGTGATCACCTTATAAAAGAAACCTTTCTTTTCAAGCTCGTCTAGTTTTAAGGATCCATTTGAAAGTTCAAGGATGCTCTGCTTACTTTCACCAGAAAACCTCAATACCATCCACTTTAAATTTATGCTCTACTCCCCAATATAACCAAGTCCTACCTGTGTCGATACTTCAGGCATTAAGTATAATGCAAAACTCAAGACATCCATGACTACTTTATCAATTGGTAGAATACTGAGTGTTTTATCCAACAAAATCAAAGAGTAAGCTTCTACACGACACTCATCTTTAAGCAATTCAAATTAAATAAACAAAAAATTGGAATTTCTTCCTGCATTATCAAATTACAAACTTTTGTATTGGATGAACATCAATATCTAGCTAAATGAATATAAATATTCAAACCCAGAGAAGCAGTTCAAAGAAAAGGTCATGCATAGTAAGCCATTAACATAATTAATTGCATGGAAGTTTCTAAAATCTTTAATTACGTATAATTGTGCAGATATGTCTTCATGTAAAGACACCGTCAAAAGATTTTATATGTCCAATATCTAAATAAAGAGAGATTTAAGATGAGTATTTCATGTGATCGCTCATACTCCCAAATGCACAAATCCAAAGACTTCAAAGCTAGCCATAAACAATAGCATTTATCTTCCGCTTTATTTTAATAGCAATTTATCCATAGTTTTATGTTATCCAAAACATGGTTGTCTGGGTATTTTTATAGATGGCCAGTACACCAAATTTACAAGATTTCATATCACAGTATGTTTGAAAAAGAACTGAGAACTACCATCTTTGTTTGAAACAAAACCTGTTCATCTGTACATAAAAAAAGAAAGATTTGGAAACTTGAGTTTTGGAGGAAAGAAAAATTGCAGAGAGAATGGATTTATATTGGTATTCACAAAGGAACTTTTGGTGCCCATGTGCAGCAGAGTTTCCATACATTCTATGGCTATTTGGGTATGTGATTCTTTAGTTTTTCATTACTGAATTCTATTCTCATAGTCTTTTCAAGTGCATTGTTTTTGGCTGTGTTCTTCATATCTAAAGTACATGTAACCTGGAGATACATGGATTTTTTACATTTTTTTTCTTTCAACTTTAGGATTCAAATCTAAGATTTGGTTCTTGGGTAATCTACTACTAAGAAGCAATCTTTTTGCAGGGCCTGTATATAAACGGCTGTATATTTTTAATTTGTAAACTTTTTTGTTACCATCATAATTTTGTATGGAGTGTGTCTCAGACAGTTTTCTAAATTTGCAATCTATTTATTATTGTTAAATTTAGTTTGAAGTGTGTTGAAAACATTTTTAAACCTATACTTGCAAAAAATCTTGAAGAAACATATGTTTTTAGTTAATAAACTCGGGAAAAGAAGTGAAATCCTTGAAGATGAAATAAGCTTCACACATACTTAGAAAGCATAGCACCATTTGAAAATATGACAGTTAAATGGAAGCCATGTAGGAAATGGATAAATCCTGTGATGTTTCCGAATTTGATAAATGCACATTGTAGTCCAGTCATTATGTTGGGTTTTCTTTAAATTTCTAGGTCAAAAAGTACAGTCAGATTAATAGACTCTTTTCACATGTTTGGTAGAACTCATGATCATCGAAAATTTTCTTAAATTGAAGCTATGTGAATATTGTATAACATAAAGGATGGGCTATCATTTTGGTAAATGCTCAATGAATTGCAATTACATTACTTTGACAAAGTCTATATTATCCTCATCTATTATGATTATCCTCTACAACTTTAAGAATACTAAATTTGTTCTTTTGTAGGATTGGAGAATATTGTAATAGTATTTTTAATAGTTGTAATGGTGAAAATTGATATATCTTGATGCAGGGGCAAAGAAGAATGGGAGGCACAAATCAATATAGAGTGAAAAATCAAAGGGTGAAATAGTCATGAAGATTGTAGATAATCCCACTAATGTTCAACAACTTGGCATGCACAATAATGAAGACAATAATCATGTTCCTATAGTTGTGATAGGAAATGATTTATCAAATTTCTATCCCCATTGATCCCTTATGGTCATATAGAGAAGTTCTATTGGGCTCCAACTAGGGATGATAGAATTGGAGTCTGCAAAGGAATTTTCCACATAGACTATGTTCAATATACTGAAGGAGGATGTTGTTAGAAATATCTAATCTCAACTATTTAATTATTCAAATTACCTCCAGCTAAGGCTACGTACCAGCATTTAAGGCAATTTATTACGAATAATTTTGGAGAAGATTTAAGGCTATTTACTCTCACACACTTTGTGGGTAGTAAAAGATATTAATATTTTATTACTCCTTAGCTGTCCACCATAGATTTTAGTTTTATTTCCCTTTTGTGGTCATTTTTCATAATGCCTGAAGAAGCAAGAAAGAGAGCAATGCAACTCTGCATCTGAGAATATGGTGTAAAGAAGAATAGGGCATCGAAGCTCTCCATATTACTGAATATATATAAATCTGATTACTGTCTATTTTCTTTGTGTCAATTGTGTGTGTTATGAGCAAATTTTAATTGCATATGAATGTGTTTATTTTACTGTTGTGTATGATTCTTATTTGTTGCTCTATTTTTTCATTTAAATTCCGCTGCCCCTATTTCCACAGAGGTTGCGTGGGAGTAGGGAGTAGAAACATAGGAGAGAAAGGAAAATATGAGGCATGCAGAAGAGAAAGAATAGCAGAAAACACATATAAACCAACAACTAAGAATATTGAATCGAAATAAAACAATCATACAATCGCACATACCCGATACAATATTCTGATTTGAAATGCTTCTTGTTTGCTTAGAAATGCTCTTGGATCTTTGATTTTTTTTACTGAAAAAAACACATTATAACAATGCAATTAAACAGGATTCAACCATTTTCAAACTAAAGCCAACTGAAACACAATAAATCTAAAGCCAAACTTGCAACAAGTAAATCCAACTGGAGCAGAAAAATCTAAAGCGAAGCCTACGAGCGCTCAAAAATTATGTCTAACTTCATTTAAACATTTGGCTGCGAGCAGAAAGATTTGAAACTGTTGTGAAGAGAAAGTTGCATGCAAGGTGATGGAATCCCTCCTCTTTCTATAATCTTGTGAAATTTGAATATACGTAATGGTTCTTGTCATGCAGTAACTGCCAACAACCACAGTTTGAAACGTCTGCCAACATCGATGGTTCGAAACAGCTATTAGAAAGGTAGTGGAATTATTTGCCTACCTCCATGCCTCCTCGTCCTCCAATATTGCCATCGTGATGGTCAACAAGGACATCAAAATTAAAAAAAAAGGGTTTTTGTTTACAAACAAACATTCTTTTCTTTACAACTGAATACGCTTCTGGCATAATTATTTAATTTAAAAGAGGGAAAGTGAGATAATTAAGTAATTAAAGATAATTATTTAATATAGAAGTTGAAAGAGGATTAAATAATATTTAATATTATTTAATTTATGCATGATGAAAAATAGATAAATAAATAATTAAAGATAATTATTTAATTTAAAAGTTGAAAGAGGATTAAATAATATTTAATATTATTTAGTTTATGGGGGGATTATTTTTTAATTAAATAATTAATTGATAACTATTTAATTAAAGTAGAAGAATAAGTTGTTTTAGCGACATAATTAAATAAATAAGATTTATTTTTTTAATCAAGAAGATTAATTGAAATGATTCTTGATTAAGAACACCCAACAACCGAATGGCGCGCGTGTCTGCAACGCCAAGAACCGAGCTAGGGCATCCGAGCCCTAGCTCGTGAGCATCTTTTTTCTGTTCCTGCGCGGCTGGGGTGGGCTCTGTTGGTCATTTCGGGGGGGTTGTTTCCTATTCAGATCTTTGTGTGTTGCCTGCTGTGCGTGGCCTGGGCTCTTTTTAGGTCTAAGTTTTCTGTCCGCCTGTGGTTTCCCTGGCGTGTTGTGTTGTGTGCAAGATCTTGGGGCTTCGGTGGTGGTGCATGCCCTTGCATGCGTGGGTTTGGCTGTTGGGGGATTGGTTTTTTTGGGTGGACGGAGGGTAAGGGGGTGCTATTCTTTCTGAAGCTGCATGATAGGGTGGTGTGGACAACGTGTGGAGAGAGGTGGTGTGGTTGGTGGAAGGGGTGGTGTTTGGTGGAAGGGTTGGTGTTCAGCCTTATATGATCATATCTGGCTTTGCTGCCTCAATGCCTCTGGGGGAGACTTCGCAGGGCCCTTCAGGCATGGACTTTCGTTCCGCAATTGGCTCAAAGTGGCCGGTGCATGCAACAAAAGTTATTGATAATAGCCTTTTCTTTCAGGACTCGGTGGATGGCAGTGTTCGCATGTCGGGGGGATCTCGCATCACTAAAGTTAATGGATGTCTTGAACGGTGTAAAGAGAGACCTAAGTTGGTCATTCCACCTGAGATGATAGCTGAAGATATTGATTATTATTCCAGACATTCCTTATATTGCAAATTTTTGGGGATGAGGGTTTCTCCTCAATTTCTGGTGTCTTGGGCCCGACGGACCTGGTCGCCAGAGGGTGAAATGGACATTATGCTGTTGGCTAACAATTACTTCATGGTTACTTTTGACTGCATGGTGGATCGGAATAGGGTCTTTGAGGGTGGCCCCTATTTTCATAACCAAGTGGGGTTGTTTATCAAACCCTGGCATGCGGGTTTCAACCCTTCGGAGGAGCTTCCGAATCGTGTTCCGGTTTGGGTTAGACTTCCGCGGCTTCCAGTGGAATGTTGTCGTGATGATGTTTTGCAATTGATAGCGTCTTTTCTTGGAAAACCTGTCGGCTCCTCACAACAGACTCTAGATAGAAAGGTAATGACTTATGCCCGTGTCTATGTTGAAATTGATTTGGGTAAACCCTTGCCAGATTCTGTAGATATGTGTGCAGGTTCTTACTCTTGGGTGCAGTATTTGGATTATGAGACTCTTCCATTTTGATGTCGTCTATGTCATGAATATGGTCACTTGTTGCGTCATTGTCCAAAGGCTAGGCCTGTGGAGCCACCATCTCCTTAGCCTCCACGCAACCAGCCTATGGCTGATAGGGGGAAGGATCGTATCCTTGGTGATGGGGATTTCGCAGATGGTTTTGTACCTGTCAGGGGGCACAGCAGGAATAGGGGTCAGAAGAGGACCTTGAAAGAGAGACAAGATGAGGATACGTTTAATAGATTTGAGGTGTTAGATGATCTTAGCCAGCAAGAGGTGAATTCGGGTTTGGTAAACCTTGATCGGGGAACTCTGAGTACAGGACAGACTGGTCCTCTCTCTGAGGCTACCCAGGATGCACTAGATGGTGGTGGTTCTCAGATGGACACGGATCTTCACATGGGTGGTCTAGGGGAGTCAGTTCCTGTGGCTGAGTTGAAGAAGGATGGTGAGGATGGGCCTCCTCCGGGGTCAAATGCTGGTATTGTTATCGGGAGGAGTGTCAAGTCTCCCTCTCCTTTGGGTATTCATCAAAAGGACTCAAAAAAAGGGCTGGGAGAGAAATCTTCCAAGCTTGGTCGTAAGAAGGATTTGGAAAAGATTAAGTTAACAGGGGAAAATTTGGTGGAGTCAGGGTTAGTCAAGACTCTGGATTCTCATTTTTTGAACCCCTTGAAATGATTGTTTTATCATGGAATGTGAGGGGCTTGAATAGTGGCCCTCGACAAAAAGTTGTTTGCAATTTGATTAGAAGCAATGCTCCTGATGTTCTTTTCTTGTAGGAGACTAAGTTATCGATTGAGGATATGATAGGTATGATGCCCAAGTTATGGGGGAGTGGTGAGTGCCAGTGCGTTGGTGCTCTTGGTTCTGCTAGGGGTGTGGCCTGTTTGTGGAACCCTCGAAAGGTTCGCCCTCTCTGGTGGATGTCCTTTAAGTCTTCCATTTCTATGGTGGCTTCTTGGTTTGAAACGGGAGAGTTTGTTCTTTTCTCTAATATTTATGCACTTGTTGATCTTCTTGGCAAGCAGTTGCTATGGTCCCATATTGGGTATGTGCGTAGCATGGTTCCTCTTCATCCGTGGATTATGGCTGGTGACTTCAATGCCATTACTGAGTTGGATGAGAAGCGAGGAGGTAGTGCAAGGTTGGATCCCTCTGCACTTCTTCTTCAAGACAACATCTCTGCTTTGAATTTGGTAGACATCAAGCCCAATAATGGTCGGTTTACTTGGAACAATCAGAGAATAGGGGATAACTGCATTTCTGAAAGGTTGGATCGCTTCCTGGTTTCCTACTATTGGATTGGTGGCTTGTGGTCCTCTTGCTCTGAAATCTTGGATTAGAGGGGTTCAGATCATTGGCCCATTAAGCTCGCCATTTCTTCTGCTCGTGTGCCTCGTTATCCTTCCTTCAAGTTTCAGCTCATGTGGTTGCGGGACCCATCTTTACATGCCCATGTGGCTGATTGGTGGAAGGTTGGCAGACTAGCATATGGTATAGCGATGTATACTTTTGCTAAATTACTTCAATTTACCAAATCTCAGCTCAAACGGTGGAATAGACAATGCTTTGAAAATATTTTCCATGATAAAGCTTGTGCTCAAGCTGATTTGGATGGTATCACAAGGGTGATCAGGGAAGAGGGAGTGACGATTGGCTTGATCCAGGAGGAGGCTAGGGCTCTAAAGGTGCTGGAGGAGTGTGAATTGAGAGAGGAAGTCTTTTGGAAGCAGAAGGCCAGAATTGACTGGCTTCAAGAAGGAGATAAAAATACTGCTTTCTTCTTTAACTCGGTGAAAGCCAGGAGGCAAGGTAACTCCATTTCAGTTCTGGTTAATGAAAGAGGTGAGCAGCTCTCTTCTTCTCAGGAAATCTCGAATGAAGCTGTGCAGTATTTTGAATCTTTATTTAGGGAGGATAGGCATGGTGGCTCTGTTGAGGAGGTTCAGGTTCTTTCCTATATTCCTTCTTTGGTCACAAGGGAAATGAATGTGCATCTCATGGGTGACGTTTCTTTGGAAGAGTTGGAGGCGATTATTTTCCAGATGAAGAAAGGGAAGGCTCGTGGCCCTGATGGCTTCCCGATTGAATTCTTTCAAGAATTATGGGATATTATTAAGTTGGACTTATTGGCTGTTGTTCAGGAGTCTCAGAAGAACAAGCAGATGTTACGAGCTTTGAATGCTACTTTCCTTGCTCGCATACCTAAATGTGATGAGGCTGATAGGTTAAGTCAATTTAGGCCTATCTCCCTGTGCAATGTGATTTACAAAATTATTTCCAAACTGATTGCTAAGAGATTAAAAAAGTGGTTGAAAATGTTGGTCTCGGAGGAACATAGTGGTTTTGTGGAAGGAAGGCAAATTTTGGATGGGGTTGTTATTGCATCTGAAACCATTCACTCGATGGCTAGCTCCAAAGATAAGGTGATGTTCATCAAGCTAGATATGGCTAAGGCCTATGACCGAGTCCGGCGGTCTTTCCTCCAGCAGATGCTTAGAGCTTTTGGGTTTGGAAATAAATGGGTTCAGTGGGTTATGAGTTGTGTTACCTCAGTATCCTTCTCTGTGTTAACTAATGGGGAGCATTCTAAACTTTTTGGAGCTTCTCATGGTTTGCGACAGGGAGATCCCCTTTCTCCGTATTTGTTTATTCTTCTTGTGGAAGGTTTGGGGCGTCTGATAAGAAGGAATGTTGATTTGGGTCTTATTCAGGGGTGGCAGTGGGGAGGCGATTTGCCTCCGCAATCTCATTTACAGTTTGTGGATGACACGGCTCTGATGGGTATGGCTTCTATTAGGGAAGCTTCCACTTTGCGCAAGGTGTTGGATGTGTACCTTATCGCCTCGGGTCAACAGATTAATGAAGATAAGTCCTCCATCTTCTTCTTTAACACCCCTGAGCCCATTCAGCGGAGGATTGCCCATATCTTGAGATTTCAAATTGGAGGTCTCCCTTTGATCTATCTTGGTGTGCCTATCTCTGTTGGTAGGCTGCCTAAGGATTCTTGGCAGAATATTTTGGATAAATTTCGGGTGAAAGTTAATCACTAGACTCATAGGTGGCTATCCTTTGCTGGCCATGTTTAGCTACTCAAGTCGGTGGTGCAGGCTCTTCCCACCTACAGATGTATGCTTCAGGTGGCCCCGATGGGATTTGTTAAGGATTTAGATGCTTTAGCCAGGAAGTTTCTTTGGGTTGGTAGCTTGTTGTCTTCGAAGTGGAGCCTTGTTAACTGGGACTCTGTTTGTAGCTCGCGTCAGTTTGGTGGCCTCGGGTTAAGGCAACCGTCCTTGACCGGGGAGGCTCTGGCTGCTAAACTGTATTAGAGATGGTGTGTGGAGCAGGATCATATTTGGGCTAGGATCTTATCTCATAAATACTTCCCTGGGGTTGTTGGGCAGGATATTCCCCGACTTCCCTTGGAGGGGAGAGGCTCGATGATTTGGAGTACGCTTAAGAAAGGTGTTGCGCTTGTTAAGGGAGGCCTCTTCTGGATTTGCAGAGGGGGGTCGAAGTCTCACTTCTAGTCTGATTCTTGGGATGAATTTCCTCCCATTACTTCTCAGTTCCCTAATTTGTTGATGCTGAGCCAGAGGTTTCTTGTGGCTGGATGGTCTAGGGTGAGCGATTTTATGGCCTTCTCTGATAATGACCAACTGGTGTTGGCGAGATGGAAGCAACCTGATGAATGGCCTAATGTTGGATTGAATGAAGAATGCACGAAGCTTCACAATATCCTTTCTCGAAGACGATGCAGTTCCCTCCTGGATGGGGATGTCCTCTCTTGGTCTCCTAACCCTAAGGGGGTCTATTCTGTTGCTTCTGGGTATCAAGTGTTGTTATCTCGTAAGCTGGAGGAGGTGGAGGTTACCTGGTGGAGGAGTGTGTGGAATAACTTTTCTTGGCCAAAGTGTAATTGTTTCGTTTGGACCTTGGCCCGGAATAGATGTTTGACGTGGGATAACATTCAGAAGCGGGGCTTTCAGGGTGTGTTCTCTGTGGGGGAGGGGAAGAGGAGTCTGCTCATTTGTTCTTTCATTGTTCCTTTGCTGCGCAGTTGTGGCATTTCTGGTGGGGAGTGTGGAACAGTTCCTGTGTTCATGCCTCCTCTCTGGTTGAATTTTGGAGCAGTTTGGGTAGGCCTCCTTCTGTGGCTTATTTTTTGCAGGATGTGTGGTATGTGGGGCCTACTTTCATCCTATGGCAGATTTGGCTTGAGAGAAATCGTAGGATTTTCTGTGGTGAGAAAATGGTTGTGCAGCAAGTTTGGCAAAGGATTTTGAGTATGATTCAAGAAACGGTGGCTGCTAAATGTGATGTTGGGTTTCCCTTGGAGAAAGGGGATGCTACAGTGGTGGATAGATTGGGGATTCAAGGGTCATCTTTGGCGCTTGCTAGCCTCAGGAGAGGTCGGCGCCAGCGGCAAAGGGTTCTTAGGTTGGGTAGATGGATGCCCCCTCCGTCTGGCGTCTTGAAGATCAACACCGATGGTTCTTCTCGGGGTAATCCTGGGCCTGCTGGGGTTGGGGGGATTGGCCGAGAATTTATGGGAGCAACGATCTTCTTCTTTTATGTTCATGAGGGGGTGCAACCCATTAATCTGATGGAAGGTTTGGCAATCTTATATGCTTTTGAGCGAGCGTTTACTTTGGGCTGGTGTAAGGTTATCTGTGAGTTTGATTCGCAAGTCTTGATAAATTTGCTAAAGGAAAGGAAGTGTTCTGGTGTTCAATGGCAATTGGCTAGGTTGGTTCAGTAGATTTTGCGGATTAGTTCCTTGATGGAGATGGTATCCTTTGTTCACATTCCGAGGGAATGGAACAAAGTGGATGATTGTTTGGCTCATTGGGCTTCTGAGCATATTGAGGGTAGGAATGTTGATGAGTTGGGACAAGTTTCTCGGGAGCTCCGCCACAAATTGGAGGGGATTCTTTCTGAAGATGGAAATGCTAGTAATGCTGAGTGATGTGGATTATTGGTTCTTGTTTGGTTTTGGTGGTTCTCGGGCTTTGGCCTGTTGATGCTTTGTAATGTTATTCTTTGATTATTAATAAAGTTTTTACCCCTTTTATTAAAAAAAAAAAAAAGATTAATTGAAATGAATTAATTAAATAATTCATAAAGTAATTTAATTAATAGTGGAAATATGATTTTGGACAATAATTAAATAATTGAGTATTATTTAATCATTAAGAAAAGATGAATATTAGTGTTAAAATGCTAGTTCACAAGCTAGGACAATTTTTGGTATCTACAGGTTGAATAATAACCATTTTAATTAAATGCCACTTCCCCCTTTCTCCATAAATGAATAATAATTTATGATTATTTATTTCTTCATATCCTCTCCCAAATTAAATAATATTATTTAATCGCCACTTGATTCCTTTCTCCAATTAAAATTTATTATTTGGTGCCTCCAATTTCCCTCCATTTCCTCTTTTGAATTTCAACCATTGATTCCCCTTGGTCTTCTTTCAATCTTGATTGTCTATCCTTAGCCATCCCTAACCCTACCACTACGTGGTGCATGAAACTTCAACTATTGATCTTGGAATCTTCTATACTTTCAATCTTGACTATTTGTTCGAGAAGTTTTTCTATAAAAGAAGGTTGTCTCCCTCATTCCAACACATCGAAATATGAGGGAAAACTTGCACATTAAGAAAAATGGAGGAGATGTAAGGAAGATGAACCAACTTCAACATGGGGAGTTTACCTTAGTTTTGTTATTTATTTTCTTTCCATTGTTGATTATACTTTATTATTTTGGATTGGGATTTGGGCTTAGATTTTAGGTAGTTGTGGTTGCTATCATTGATTTAGACTTCCATTTTGATTTATAACCCATCTTACATTAGTGAACATGATGTGAATCTAACCAATTTGCAAGAAATCCATAATTTTGTTTTGTTTTATGATTGCAGGTTTGTGAGCCACAATCATCAATAAAGTGATGAAAATTTGAATAAAGATGCATTTGTAGGTTCCTACAATGCAACTTATAAAATCCAGAATGACGCATTTGAAGCATAGCGAGGCACATCTGTGAAGCTAACCGTTGTAGTCCTGATTCCTTGAGCTGCAATCTCTATACCCTGTATTGCATCTATTTTGACACATACATTAACTAGAATGACACATTTTCCTATTTAGGTAAAACATTTCAATTTTAGAATTTCTTTTATTTTTTCCTTTTGGTTTGCATTAGGATAGGAGTTTTGGGTGTTAATAATTTTCTATTTTTAGCATGTGGCTTACATTATAGAGAATATAAACCTTCAAAACTACTTTGTTTTCTTGTAGGACATGGATTGAAGACTCTTTCTAAGACTACTAATTCATGGTTTTGTAGGGTTTTTGTGCTTTCATTTTTATTTAAATCAGGAACATTTTGATTTGGGTTTAAGAATAAATCAACATCTTTTGTTAAATTAGGAACATTTGAATTTGGGATTAAAATGAACTAGTGTCTTTTGTGCTTGGTGCACTTGCACACTCTTTGTTGTGGAACCCATAGGGTGTAGTGAAAGTATCCTCTCCCTTTACACTTCATGTGATCTTGGGTGTAAGATAAATCACTACATATTATTTTTCTTTTGTAGAAGGTCCTTCCTTTGAGACACATCCTAACAGAGAAATCATTGGTGACTCAAAGTGATTTTTCCCTTGGGCTGCTATATAAAAGGGATAAGGTTAAATCCAAGTCCTAACTTGTGTTAGCCTTTTTCAGACAATGCCAATCCAAAAAGGTAAGTAATCACATTTATGTGTGGTATTCTATTGTACCCAAGTAGGGTTGGTTAAAGCCTTAAGTGGATTTCCATATGCTCATAGGTGTTAGTCCCTTGAGTTGTGACCAGACACCTTCTTTAGTGACCACCCTTTTGATTGAGATTATTTGGTATCACTTTCAGTGCAAGGGATGTGCACCACACCCCAAAGTTACATACCATACAAATCCCTTGGATTAGCATAAAATACTTGTAGATTTTCAGGGAGAGGGTGATTGGGTCATCCTTCTAGTCTTGGAGGCCCCTAGTTGTCCTCTCTCAAAAGACAAGAGTGAATACACCCCCTTGAAGGTGTCCCTACACTTGCATCAAAGGAGATTGCAAGTTTTGGGCCTGAAAGTGCTACCATTGACCTTGACCTTAGGGATAGGAAGTGCTTGATTTTTTTCAATATTGTGTTATGCTAGTGGAAATTGGGGTGAATAACCCTCAAACATACACTATTTTTATAGGGATTTGACAATTTAATAGCCAAAATGTGTTTTCAGATTATTTTTTGTGTTTCCAATTATATTTCAAAAAAATTCCAAAATAAAAATCATTGAAAAATATCTGATTTTAGGAAGAAAAAAAGAAGTGAAATTGTGAACCACAAATGTTAAATAGTGAACTACAACTGTGAAACTCTACACTGCATCTGTGAGACAGTGAGTTGCAACTGTAAAATAAAAAAGTCACTGAGATATCCTTGTCCAATATCAATCCTCATCACACTCTAAAAGTGACATGTTGTGATTACATACTTGCTTAGTTTGACCAATCCATTTCATTACATTCATCTAGGTTTTCTTATTTAGGTTGCATTTCCTTCCTTGTATTTCCTATTTGGTTATAGATTATCTTTATCTTCAGGAACCCTTTAGATTTTAGATTAGGAGGCCTACCGTATCTCTGAAAAGTCCATGGTTACACTTTTTGATTGTTATTGACCTTACCTTTCTATCAATTGATTGCCAATCATCATTGGGTCTCAAAGTTATGTCTTAATTTATACTCACCCCTTTTCAAATTAATCATCACCTTTTTAGCATTCAAATTCTAAGGTCTTGACATTTTGGTTGGTTACCTTGGTCTAACATATTTTGGTTAGCATCCTTTTCCTTAGGTCTAAAGGTGCATACCCTTAGTTTCATTTGGCATACCTTAATCTTAGTGGCTCTTCATAAACTTTAGTCATAATCTCATTTGGTCTCATTAAATTATTTTCATGTGCATTTCAAATTTTAGTCTTAGGCGCATTGGCATTCAACATCCTCATTTCTTCAAAAATTCCAAAAAAATAAATAAATAGCACAGTCTCATATCTCACCTTGCATTATCAATCCTTAGGTTGCATGTCTTATATGGTTCAAACAAGGTAAAAAAGGAAAATAAAGGACATAGATTCTTCATGTGATCCCCTCAATCCCACAAGTGAAATGAACCTTGGATCAAATTCAAACCCACCTCAAACACCACAAAGGGAAACCTCAAATCCATTTTCCAATTTCATGTTAACTGATGTCAACATATTTTTTACCCTTGAAGAAATTGAACATTTTTCTTGTTGGCTAATAGATTGGGCACCTTGAGATGTAACAATTCCACATATGAAAGGTGACAAAATAAACCAAACAACTCAGAATATTAATCCTTAAAAGAGACAAATATCCACTAAATTTTGTTGAGGTAGAACTCCCTCACAAGGTTTTCAATGAATTTAAATTCTAGAATCAAATATCACGTATGATTTTATCCAGAAAGCAATAAAGGTAAACCCAATATCAAGAAAATTCCTAAATATCAAATGCAAGATCCAGAAAGTAAGAAGAATTGGAACAAAGAGAAATTTTAGCTAAACTATGCAGGAATTAAAACATACACCCAATACCATATGAGAAATCAAATTTATTATGAAGAAAACAACATCACTTACACAAAGATAAGATAGTGCATTAAGACGTTCTCAAACACAAAGATTCAAGAACCCATATCAACTTCAAAAACTAAATGTGCAAAGAGAAATAGTAATTTCATTCACAAAAAAAATCGTATTTAGCAGTTCAAAGTGTCTAGAGAGAGAGATCACATATGAAAATAGATAAAATTAAATGGGTAGATGAGTAATTGCCTCTCTTTTTTTCATAACCGACTAAAATTTAAAAGGAAACAAAATAAAATAAAAGTAGTTGAGCTGTCAAGATGGTGTCGCTTCATTTCCAACTTCCGAAGTCACCACGAGTCTTTTTTGAAAGGCTTGAAAAGTCTTGAGGATGTGTAACATTTCTTTATGTTGAGGAATGGTTGTGTTTGTCATTTGTACCTTCCATGAAACTTTATTATCTTCCACTGTCTCGATGCGTTGTTCATAGGATTTCATGGGATTGATTGCTTGAGATGTGACCAAGTGTAGATCTCGAAGCCTCTTCATATGCTCGACATCGAATGAAGGTGAATCAAGTGTACCCTCGACTATTTTCTAGAAATCATATATCAAACCTTCATTGTCCATATCATCCTTAATCTCATCTTTGTTTCGTTGTAACCCAACTGCAACCAGAGTACCTCGTGCTTCTTCTGAAATGGCAGTGTATTCATCTATGATTTCCCTTCTAACTTTTGTAGGATTTGTTTAAAAATATAAAATTTTCATTCTACACCCTTGTTCCATGCTTCACAACAATTTTTTGAAGCATTGGGTATAATCTATTCTATTACCAACTTCTCCATATCCCAGTTTAGCAGTAATTTCAGTTCATTTTGATCATTGTTTCACAACTTTTATTATTTTTCAATTGCGAAAATCTCCACCATGAAATTATTTTTCCAAGAATTTACTTTTTGGATGCACTTCATAGACTTAGAGATAACAAGACTCCCCTTCTTAGACAAACACACTCCATTCCTTCATAGCCTTTCTTAGATTTTGATTTTTTTTTATTTTGGTCACAAATTCTTTTCCAATCATGGTTAAGGATTCAATAGAGGAACTCACCTAAGAGAGATTTTGAAAAACAAGCTCAAAACTAGACCTTAGACATTCAGTTAAGTCTCAGACCTGAGCCTTTAGTTCATCTTTACTTTCCTTATCATTTTTTGATCTTTCAACCATTTTGGTTGCAGACACCTAAAAGATTTGAACATCCCCCTCTCTGGTAGGGGGACCAAGACCTATTTTATTAACTTCAAAGTCATTCACAGTTTCCTAAGTGATGTCCTTTCTTGTCGAAGGAAGCTCAATCTCAACTTGGAGGCTCCCTAATTCTATGTCATCCACTCGTCTTGTAGTAGTTTTCAATTCCTTCATCTTTGGGATTGGGGTTCTTTGTAGTAAAATTTGACCTACCATATCTTGTTTTGGCACACTAATTCTTACAACCTTCCTTTTCTTGGATAAAGTGTCATCCAACCATGCTAGAGTAACTAAAATATTTATTATTTTTAAATTTGAAGACCCAAACAACGTTTTGGCAACAAGAGTGGTGTCCACTATAGATGAAACAATTTGTGACTTTTGAGGTGCACTCACCTCCTTGATAGATGATTTTTTAGAGAGGGAAAGGATTTGATCTTTAAAGTTTTGAAACCCTCTTCCTCCTCTTCTCCTTCATTCTCTTTTTCCAAAGTAGGTAGGTTAAGGATATCCTCCCCACAAGTTTGTGAAAACACATTTTTTTCTAGTGGATCTTCACCACCATCTCCTTGAGTCGCTAATGGTAATGACTGGGAGATATCACTAGTTGATTTCCTACTTGCAAAAACCTAGGAAGTTCCCTTAGTAGGTCATGAATCCTTGGATCTAGTGTAAGGATGGGATTGTTTTGTTCTTTTCTTAGTCATCCACTCTCATTTTCTAGTCAGGACATCAATAGTCCATGCCTCAATAGTCTCTTTCTCCCTACCACTCCAATCCATGGTAGGGATAGGTTAGTTTCCTATTAGCTCAATAAAGATTGGGTCTACCATGTCAGACCCATCCTCTATAATTCCTGTAGATACCACTTTAAGTTATAGATGATAATCTATTCCACTGACAGCCTCATCCAACTCCTTTTCCTAAATTCATACTCATCAAAATAGTCAATCCAAAAATATTCAAGGCTAAGCTGATGAAAGAAATTAGGGCTTACTTTCAAGTTATTCTTAATATAATGCTTTGAATCAAAAGGAAATTGTTCCTCCTATGAAGCTTGCATTATACTTAGACAATTCCTTCTCAATATTTAGGGCATTAGACATAGATAGACAACTAAAAGAACTGAAACCAAAGGGAAAGTGAACTATCAATCTTGTCCTGCCTTGGAACAACCTATTTACATCATCCAATTTCCTTCATACTTCAATGAGCACCCACTTATCCTTGGGATATTTAGGCAATTTGATTGGAAATCTAGCATATCCACCAACCCTTATGTAAGAGAATCTCTGGAATTGAATGAAATGACTGCCATCAAAGTCTAAGAATTGCATTGCTTCATGTGATAACTTCATTGTAAGATGTCCCTGTAACTCCCTAACCATCCTAATAGTGAAAGTATTAGTTATTCTCCTAAAATATTGAAAGCTCTTATGAATTTTTAGCTTATGAAAATAATCATAAATGGGTACTTTCTTTGGAGGCGAGTTACTTGGTCTTAGTCTAGGCCAAGGCCTTGTGCTAGAAATAATGTATATCAACTAAGAAGACATGTAGGAGAATTTTTTGAGGGTAAAGAGAGTCATCAACTCATGAAGGTAATTGTTGATAATTTCTACCCAATCCAAGAATTTCTCTCTGCATAACATAGTTTGGATGAAGAAATACATCCATTCCTCAAATCCATGAATGTCTTCATTTCCCCTTAACCTATGTAACAAGACTACATTATCGACCACTTCTTCCATAAAATGAGTCTTGTGTAACTTTTGAGGAAATTGAAACTTACCCTTTTAGGCTTGGCCAACCAATTTTTCACCATTTCATTCTTGTAGACCCATTTGTTTGCAAAAAAATCAATTTGAGAATTTTTCATATTTAGAGGTGAATACTCATCTTGTTTTGGGATTCTTAGGCAAGACACGAAGGTGGACCTCTAGAATTTCAGAACTATTCAATTATCTTCTATCATAACCTCTTGTGTTTATGAATTATAGTTCCTGATGCATTCTAAGATGAGCTCAAGGCATTGCACTTCTAAAGGAAATGTGGCAGCTTCGACTAACCCGCTATTAATTATTTGCAAAGTGATGGGTGGCAGATTTGGTTTATTGAATTTACTCCTTATTTCATCCAAAATCATAGGCCCTAGACGGGTATCTCCAATTTATTCAATGGTGAATTCTATAGCTAGAATTCCACGTCTCATCCTCTAAGAACCTCGTTACAATGAGCATGTTTGTTTAGCACTTGAAACTTTCTTAAAACTTCATAGAAAAATATGAGGGTAGATGAAAATTTAATATCTTTAATTTCTCCATGACACATGGTAGTTGTCACTTCACTATTTCATCACAAACATTTTTCAAAATTTGAAAGTAAATGTCTATAAGCGGTAAAGTGGAGAGTTCAACGAACTTCATAAAAGTACACCCGAGTTCAAATATCATGTCAAGATGTTGCTTCAATAACAAGTATCATGCAAGTGGGAAAAGAAAAACTGAAAAAACTATACAAGGCACCACCTGAATGAGGAAAGCAAGCTCAAGCGACATAACGGTGAGTTACACAAACTACATAAAACACCACCCAAGTTTGCATGACTAAAAAAAATACCGCCTAAGTAGGAGTGATCCATTTATAAGTTAGTAGATAGCTTTCCATGGAGCAAGGAAAAATTATAGGGTAACACTGCTCAAGATCCGAGAATAATACAAATTGTGGATAAGCTTGTTAGTGTAGACCCTAATAAATTATTTCTCGTACTTACTAAGAAAGGTTCCAAACTCCCCTTTGACTTTGACACTTCCACAATTGTAAAGGGAGTAACACAATCACAAACTCAAGGTCCTAATCAAAACACATTCACATAATGTAAACCTATTTTACAACAAATGTTCACTGGTCTACCCCTTGGGGCCATGACAAAAATTCCAACAACTATACACATTCCCAATCCACTAGTATTTGGAGCTAAGAGAACTCATACCACGTCCCAATGATCAAAATTCACATTTGGTAGCTCATTTTCTGATCCTAAGGGTATGATATTTGCAAATTCCTTTGGCACACAAAATAATACACCCTTAATTAATGCAATTCAAAATCCTCCAAATAAAATATGAATAATTCATATTGTCACATCTAGAGTACCAACACAAATGATTAATGCTACATCTAATACCAACATGGCCTTTGGAAAAAAAATGAATACCAATCCTCTTCCATCGCAATGAAACATCACACTAAACACCAATTTCATACCACAAAATCAAACCAATACCAATACCATGTTTACTCCACTTTATCAACAAGGTAATCTAAATCCTTTGCAAAAAAATGTTAACACAAATCACACATTGGTTCCAAACTTATCATACAACACTCATAGCACTAATGTTGATCCCATTATGTAAAGTCAACTCAATATGAATCCATCCCCATGGACACCTTAATGCAACATATGCAAACAATACAAAAAAAATGACAAACATACAATTGGGGACAACTAAGAATACATATTTTATGGAGGAATTGTGCCTGTACCCTTTCAACAGAAATGTATACATGCCACCGAGCTCCCCTCACATTTTACTGCTCAAAAATTTAATAAATACAAAGTAAAAGGTGATCCAATGGAATACATATGAGAATTTAACATCGAATGTATGGACATCGCTTATGAGCCCAATTATTTGATGAGATTATTTCCATGAATCCTTTCGAGGCTAGCTCTAGAATGGTTTGTGTTAGCATATTGTTGTCATTGATGTCAAAAGGGGATCACATACTGATCCTATATGAAGAGTGTGTTGGAATTAATGTAAAAATGTTGTCATTGATGTTCAAATGAGATATGGCATGTTGTGGATCTAGTTTTGGAACACTACTAGATTTGACACCATTTTCTGATGGGCGTTCATCGGTCGTTCGACAAATCTTTGTCGGAAGAGCGACGCAATGGCTAAAATATTCCTGTCACTATTTTTTCATCGCAAGGCCGACGACAAATTAAACATTGAAATAATGGTGAAGAATCGTCGGTCGACGGCATCATGAAATACCTCAGGATTATGTCAGAATATCGACAAAAACTTTGTTTATCCACCGACGAATTACACTAGAAGTTCATCATCGGTTTGACGAGATGGGCAAGCAGTAGCGTGGAAACAACAGCAAATGTTTTTCGAAATAGCGATGAAATACTAAAGTAGTAGCGTCAAAAGAACACCAAAAGTTCATCGAATGTGCGACGAAATAAGAAAGTAGTAGCATCAGAACAACACCAAAAGTTTGTCAACTTTGTGAGGAAATTAGCAAGGAGTAGCATCAGAAGAACACCAAAATTTTGTCGAAAGTACGATGAAATAGGCAGGGAGTAGCATGGTAACAACGCCGAAATATCATTGGAACGGCGACGAAATGGGTAGGGAGTTACAACGAAATCGTCGTCACAGCTATAGTAACTTCGTCGAGCCTTTCTGTTGATTCGTTGATGGTTATCGTCAAAATTGCGACGAAGAAGCAAAATTTTAAAATATATATATATATTCTTGGAAATGTACCATTGCGGAGACTGACGACTGATCATACATACATACTGCATATTGGTTTGATGCTTCAAACGATGCATTTCTTATATTGAAAAGTGCATTACCTTATTAAGCTTCTCTTTGTTTTGAGTATAGTTTAATATTCTCTACTTAACAAGGCCAACCATGTGATGGTGGAAGCTCATTTGGCCCCCCCCCTCACATCACTGTCAATTCCCCATACCCAATCATATAACATTAATCATTGATTCATCCATTAATAACATATAACATTCATTCATTCATCCATTCATCCATTAATAACATATAACATTCATTCATTAACATATAACATTCATTAATTAACATATTGACATTCATTCATTAACATATAATAATCATTCTTTCAGTTTTTACATATTATCAAAAATATGGTTGTCATGATGTGATTACAATCACTTTTTTTTTTGTTTCTTTTTGAAAGCTACATAAAGCTGAAGTGGAGTATCATTTTCTAAATCAATATCTGTCCCCTCTTTAGTTTTTCTTCCCTCTACTTGTGATCTTAATGTACACATAGTCATCTGCTCATTACGTGGACGCCGCTTCAAGGGGGGATCTGCTACAATAAGAAAGAAATGTTAACTGATATGTTTTATTATTATTGTTACAAGTATTTGATTAATTAAAAGAACATTAGAGTGGTTCTCTTTACCTGATGGGTCCACATCATGTTCCTGAGCTTTTGTTATAGACTCATGCTCAACATGTTGAACACACTCTAAACCCTGATTTGCAGTTGAAACATGAAAGGTTACATTATTTAATACACCAATTGAAATTAAAAATGTTTAAGAGAACATGAGGGTGGTCCTCTTTACCGGATGGGGCCACATCATGTTCCTAATCTTCTCTAGCCTGATCATGCTCAACACGTTGATCACGGTCTACATGATTTAAAGTTGAAACACAAAAGGTTACATTAATTAATACACCAATTGCAATTAAATATGTTTAAAAGAACTTTAGAGTGGTCCTCTTTACCTGATGGGGCCACATCATGTTCCTGATATCTCCTAGCCCTGATCATGCTCAACATGTTGATCACGCTCTACATGCTCTAAAGTACCGGGATGCACACCATGACCTTCATCCGCACATTCTGCTCCACCCTCACTCAGGCTGCATTCCAATGTCATGTGTAGTATATATTATCATTGCTTGAATGTTTAAAACAAATAGGCATGTAATTACTTTATGGTAGAAATTAATACTGAATAGATTGCACAAGTATTTAATTTTAAATAAACTTTATTGAGTTTATTTACTTGTGTGTTGGATGCAATGGAAGATTGTGTTTGCCTGGCCAAGACTCTAGGCATTCAACACGGCTCCATAGGCTTGCTAGGAAGGAAATCTTTTAGGTCCCTTTCTATGGGAATCCTCATGAATTCAGATCCCCCATTTTTGCAGAAGATCATGAATTTTGCTTCTATGGTGTGATAAAACCAAAATTGTTTTCAATTTATTATAATTTGGACGCAATACTTCATTTATTGATACTTACAATTCGTGTTGCTAATTTCATATAACCACCAGAGCCAAGTTTGTGTTGCCTGTGCTTTTCTAGTCTTGCCTTTGTTGCCTTCGATGTGTTGGGAAGCCTATGAAAAGTTTGGAATACATTAGATTATGAAAAAAGAAAGAGTAATCAGTATATAATTACATTGTTAATAGTATCACACATAGCATACTACTTTTTTTAAAAAAATTAATGGCATTTCCATAGAATATAGACATTGAGAGCATATAAAATACAGAGTTCAATCCATGAATTATAGAAAATAGATATTTGTTGGTTATATTCATATCGCTGATTACATTGCACAAAACATACAACAACTACATAAATATCAGATGTGACAGTTGTCTATGCTATTGCATTTTTCATACATGTCTACCAAAGCATTTTATCAAACAATTCACTGCCTTGCTGCTATGGCTAAAATCCTAAAATAGGTTCTTCAAACAAGCTATGGATGCTTGGAAAAATCTATCAAAGCATATTAATAGTAAGCAATAGCATAGAAGTGGAAATGAATTTATTTAAAATGTTCAAGAAATGTGGTCTCATGGTGATGGAATAACATGACAATCCATAGCAATTTGCTTGTCATGGCATTCGTTATGGCATTCCATCACCATGAGACCACATTTTTTTGAAGCCTTTTTTCAAATAGTTCACTACTTTTTCTATGCTACCACATTTTTCATACCGCTATGGCTAAAAATTAAAACCTCAAATAGGTGCTTTCTAACAAGCTTTATGGATGCTTGGAAAAAAATATACCAAAGCATAATAGGCATTAACATAGACAAGGAAGTGAATTGTTTGAAAATGTTTAAAGACGTAGCTCATTTGATGGAATGCCATGACAATCCATAGCAATTTTCTTGTCATGGCATTCCATCACCATGACTACATTTCTTTGAGACATTTTTCAAGTAGTTCACCGCCTTGTCTATGCTATCGCATTTTTCATATATGTCTACCAAAACATTTTATCAAACAGTTCATTGCCTTGTCGCTATGGCTAAAAGTCTAAAATAGGTGCTTTTAAAATCGCTTTCATGGATGCTTGGAAAAAATCTATCAAAGCATAATAGTAAGCAATAGCATAGACAAGGCAGTGAACTATTTCAAAAAATGCTTCAAAGAAATGTGGTCTCATGGTGATGGAATACCATGACAATCCATAGAAATTTGCTTTTCATGGCATTCGTTATGGCATTCCATCACCATGAGATCACATTTTTTTGAAGCATTTTATCAAATAGTTCAACGCCTTCATGCTATGGCTAAAAAGTAAAAACCTCAAACAAGTGCTTTCGAACAAGATATGGATGCTTGGAAAAAATCTATCAAAGCATAATAGTAAGCAATAACATAGAAAAGGAAATGAATTGTGATGGAGCCTCAAATTTACATCCAAGATTTCTTTTATTATTGGCTGGTCTTGTTTATCCAAGTGGTGCCTAGGGTTGGAGTTATTACTTTGCTTTCATAAACCCTTAGTTTTTTGTCTTTGGTATGGGTCTGTTCTATCATTACTTTTTGGAGAAGGTTTTTAAAAAAAGAAAACAACCTATGTCTCATTAACTCGTCTAAGGCCTGACCCCTTTTCATAAAATGATAAATATTTAATTGTTGGCCTCTTTTTATTTACCAAAGTCTGAGTTGGGTTTGTGCCTTATGTTTTTAAAACAACCTTATGTCATCGACTGTCGTTTCCCTAAGCCGCATCCCCTTCCTCAGGTTTTTCCTCCTAAGTAATGTTTAATGTTTTGCAAGGGTTATTTGATGGTTGTTGATCTCCTCGCAGATACATCCTTACCGCTCCTCGCTATATCGCAATCCCAACTTGAGTCGTCGTGATATCGTGGGCGATCGCCACGTGTCCCAGGTTGCTAATGTCTGAAAAGAAAATAAAATGATTTAACAACTGCATCAGACTTTAGTGTGTTATCAAGTGGGTTACTAAATTGCCTGAGCGGTGCACGTGTTTATAATCAACGGCGATGTTTTAATCTTGATGAAAAAGTTGCTTAGCGAATAGGCCTTAAGACTGTCCCTTGTTTTACTTGATCATGGTCATTGATGAAGAGATCAACGGTTGCCCACTATCGCGCAATCCCAACTTGAGCAATTACGATATCGAGGGCGAGTGCCACGTGTATCTTCTTGGAACTACATATAATGGTGGGCCTTGGGGATGATGTGGAAGGCATTGTCAGCATTTTTAAGGAGGACCATTCGATGATCTGAATGAAACAAGAGATCGACAACGGAGATTTAAATCTGTGTCAAATACAATTGAAGGCGTTGGCGTTGTATGCAAGTAGGCTTTAATGGCGGACGAGACATCTATCAGCAATGTTCATAAAGTTCAAGTGTTTAATTGCAGACTACTTTCATCACTAAGGAATTCAAGCATCTTCGAAGCAGTTCAGAGCCAGAGATAGAGCTTTCAAAAGCAATTTCGGCAAGAGTTTGATTTTTTGTAGAATGTGAATTTCTGTGAGTTATTTTCTTCATCACTGTTCTGTCCGAATGTGTTTCTTGCAAAAAGATTTGTTGTGTTGATTAGGTTTTTTTTGAATTAATATTTTAGGGTTACTATTTCTCTTGAATTGTGGTAAATTGCAAATTCTACTGTGTTTTCATTTTGAGTAGTGCTAGTCTATTCATAATTTGATTTTCCGAGAAGCCCTAGTTGTTTAAAATGGCACCAACAAAACAACATTCTGGCCATATTGACTACATGTAGAGGAATCTGTATGATGATTTCATTGACCAATTTCCCCTGTCAACAAATGACAAGAAGAGGGGTTTGGTTTTGATGAGAGGGATAGCCTTAGGTGAAGGGTTGAGATATAGAACCTACAACATTGCAAATGCCAGGGTACCAATGATGGGTTTAGAACTGTTTAGAAGATGGTATGGCCAGCGAAATGCACCTCATCCTTTTTCAAATGGTTGGAGGTATGATATGGGAAAGCTAGTAGTACCAAATGTGTTCCTTGATGTTGACCTCCTCCTGGCAATGGTTGCGAGATATGATCCTATCAAAAGGGTTATAAGGGATAATGATGGTGAGGTTTTACTGAGTGTAAATGCAGATGTAATTCGGAGGGTTTTTTATTTGAGTGAAAATGGATCATTCTTGGTCCAGATTGACTTTGAGGAGATGAAATAAGAGTATGCCAAGATTCAACCTTTTTTTAGATCAAAATTGCTTCCTCCTCATCTAGCCAGGGCGGGCAGTTCCACGATTCATATCAGCCCGACTAATCAGGAACCTTTCGGGTTAAATTGTTTTGCTAATCATTTCCTAGCAACCTTCTACTCACTTTGCCAAATTTTAGGCTTCAGTCCTAATACTGTGATGCCCATTGCCTATATGTTTATGGGGGCTCAGATTCAACATCCCAATTTCTCTGTAGTATATGATTATGCTTCTTTCCTTGCTGAAAGAATGCATGAGGGTTTGTTGAATTTATTTGTGGGGGACACTAGTGTTCCTTTCTTTTGGTACTCTTTGTTAATGCATATGTTCTTGTATGAGAATGTCGGCTTCTTCTCAGAGAAGATGGAATTGAGGCAAGAGGTAAATGGAGAAAGGCTACCAGTACAGGCCTGGATTGTAGATATGTCTTACAACAAGAGGGATGCTAGCTATGTGTAGTTTGACAACTGCTTTGCTTCTAGGCTCAGGGCTAGACTAATGGTAAATATGCCAAGAATTCTTGAGGATTTGCATGATTTCCTCCAGCCCAAAGCAAGAAGGCCTGAGTTAAAAGTATGTCATAATTGGGGTGACATCATTCCATACCCTGTAAGCACTATCTTAAGGGTTTATGGTTTCAAAGGAACCCCCATATTCTTCCATACAATGTACCATCAAGAATGGGATTTGTAGAGGTTTTGTGGCAGCTGGGATGCATCCATGAAGATAACTTGATAGGAAGAGGAAAAGGACTTTGTTCCCTGATTATACTATTGTCTCAGATTTTGTATTTTCCAAGGGTGGATGGGTTCATTTTGATAAATTTTTTGATGATTACCATTTGAAGAATGGATCCATAAGGCTGCATGATCCTGAGGGATTCTTTGCTTTGTTTAGACAAAGAATCAAGGGTGGCAAATTTTCCCATGTTTTCAACTTTCCTGAAGATTTGATTAGGAATGAATTTGATTTGGGTAGGCAAGAATTGAATAAATAAAAATGGATTGCCTATGAGAAATTGTTGGCCCTAGGGCATAAGTTGGATCCGAAGTATGATCCATTAATGGAGTTCACTCCTTTTCACAAAAGAATTGATTTCCTGATGAGAAATTTTAGAGAAATCATGAGCACCCTGAGAACCAAGAAGATAAACTTAGAGGTAGATTTGAAAATCCAGGGATTGGAGGTGAGGCCTGTGGAAGAAAGGCCAATTTGTCAGCCACCAATTGATAGGCCCTTATACAGAAGAAAAAGAGATAATAGCAGTGATGAAGAGGTTGGAGATAGAAAATGTAAACAAATAATGAGAGCCTCATCACAATCTGGCCAAGGGATTAAAAAGTCTAGAGGAATAAAGATTGTGGACCTTGATTCACCACGTTGAGATGACCCTATGGAGCTGCCACCAGAGCCAAGACCTAAGAGGCAAAGAATTGAGGAACTACAAGACACTTTGGTGGATGAAATAATTGTCACCAATCAAGACATGCAAGTTTTCACCCCTTCACCTCCTAAGTCAGCACAATTGGTGTTGACTGATATAGATATAAAAGGATAGAATGTTCAGGATGCAAGGATGGTGGCCTGCAAGGCATTCCTGGATGATGATGCCTTTGTGAAGACTCTTGTGTTCTTGCAGTTGGTCTTGAGGTTGAAACTTCAGGAATATCAAGACAAATGCAAGGAAAGAAGAGAAACAAGGCCTGGCAGGTCTGATCAAGAAAATGATGATGAGGTCAAAATTGAGCTAATAGAGCAGTTCAAGAACCTCACCCCTGATGAAGGAAGGAAAATTGTGTCTCAAGCTGGTGTGCTACTTCTCCCTGAATGGGACATTGCTGATGCTGTAGCTTTTAATGCTATCATGCAATCAAAGCATCCTATGCAAGGCAGTGAGGAGGAAGTCAAGGCAGCACTACAAGACTCTGCTTTTAGTGAGGAGTATGAAACTTTGGCGATATGGGCTTTAGAACCTTAGGGAAGAAAACCAAATGTAGTTGATCTCAATCCAAATTTAAGGGGTGGGCTCATCATCAAGAGAGTCTCTGAAACCTCAACAACAGAGGCCACAAGCTTAACACTGAATGTGGCCAAATTATCCTAGAAAATAGTTGAAAGAGATGAGGCTGAGAAGAAAATCTTGATGGAGAAATATAACACAATGATTGGGGAGTATAGTAGGATACAACAAAGAAATGTTGAGTTTCAATCTGAAGTAGATAGGTTGAGATATGGACATGTGGGAGAATCTTCCAGTGCCCCTGCTGCTAGAGCAATACCTATTGCTTTAAGGTCATTACCCCCTGTTGTTCCAATCATTTCTATTCCTGGATCCCCAATTCAGGAACTTGTTGATAGCCCTACACTAGGGCCAGTTGAAGAAGAGGTTGAGCTTTCTACAGATCCTACGAAAGAGCAAATGATAAACAAAGTTACAGAATTACAGGCTGCCCTAAGGGTGAGTGAGGATAATGCTATGGCCAAGCACAATGAGGTGGTAGACACCATTATAAGGCATTTAAATGAAAAGGTTGATTCTAAGCTTCCAGTTGTACATTCTTTGTATTCTTTATTCTTGGAGGGAATTCAAAATATTAACAGAGACAAAGAGGTGATTCTGCCCTTGATTGAAAAATGGATCCCTAGGGCCACTGATTTAGACATTATGTTTAAGGCTTATAGGTTTGATGTGAATAATAGGCCCCAATCATTAAAGCCAACTCAAATTTTTTTGAAATCATTGAAGGGATTCCAGGCCTTACCTGATGATCTGAGTAAGAAAATTAGGGAATTAATAAAGAATTTTGATGATTGGGATGACACTTTCCTACCAGATATAATGGATACAAGTGGAAATGTTTAGATATTGCAGCAATGGCAGAAAAAGGCAGAGGAGGTTATTAATGAATAAATTAAATTAATTTGTGATGATTCAAATCATGACTTGTTGGTAAATAGCAAGGATAAAATAATTAATACTAGCATATTTTTGGAATCATTTGAAAGGGAGGCCAACCAAGTTGTAGTGAAGTTCACACCTTACAGTACCCAGATGAAGGAGGTGATGGATTTTAATTGGCCGACAGATGAGGAATATCAGAGTTGGGTTGACAAGTACTTAACTAAGGAGGAGTGAAGAGGAGTGAAGCAGTGTATAGTATCGACAATTGACAGCTCAACAGTTATGTATAACTGAATTTTGGTTTTGCT